>OX422218.1:67928371-68195871 GCA_949130495.1 Sambucus nigra | reverse complement strand
ATTTGTTTCTCTATTAGGATCATCCATCTAAAAAGGTAGAAAGAACTACATAACAACACATTTAATTAATTATAATAGAATCTGAATATATAAGCAGAAATGAAACAAGAGATTGTATTCAAATTTACCAGACACGATGAGCCTAAAGATCTAGCCGTGAGCCCGTGACTACCCTTTGATGAACAACAAGTTGAATCAACCCTACAATATAAAAAAACTTACCTAAATAACCAACAATTTCCGTAATCAAAACAACATTTAAACAACGGATTTAATGCACCAAATGTGATACTAACATGAAAAAGTGCACGATCAACATATGACTAAGCCTCACATCATAAATGAAAACACTAAAAAACATTGTTTGGCATTGAAATTATTATAGATCCGAAATTATATTAGGGATCCGAAACACATAAACAATATATAATATGAGGGATCCAAAATTATAAAGTTGACATAAAACACAAACCCGAAGAGAAATAATTGGATGATTAGAACAAGAACTAATCAAATAGAGATGAGTAGAAAAAATATGATGAGAACATAAGAACAAAACCTAGTTATTAAATAGCAGCAGAGGTGATGAACCCGAATAACAGCAGAGGAGGAATATTCGAACTCGAACAACAGCGGAGGGAGGGAGGGATGAGTTCACACAGCGATGAACAACGACGGAGGGAGGGGTTATTTTGTTTGGAAGGGAAGGATTGGGTAGGAGGAGGAGGAGGAGGGGGGAAATGGAGGGGGTAGTAGTAGCGGACGAGGTGAGTATTTTATTGTGTATGTTGCTTAGGATATGTTTGAGCTTGATTAAATAAGGAAATTGGGTTTGAGTTTGAGGCAGAGGTGTGTAGTTTAGGAGCCTAGGTGTGTAGTGTAGGTAGGAATACTCTACATTTAAGGTGTATGGTTAGAATATAATTCTCCAATTATGCAAGGACAAGTTGTATTTTTGAACTATATTAATAACAATTGGTTTAGTCTGGTTTTTAATCGATTTTAGTGGGTGAAAACCGAAACTGATCCAATCAAATCGGTTTTTAAAAATCAAAATCCAATCCTATCCATTTTTTAATTGGATTGGATCGGTTGGTTTAATCGGTTTGGTTTGGATTCTACACAAACCACTTTATCAAAGAATGGTCAATTTCAAGGTCTATGAGCTCAATATTTTGGAAAATTTCAGAAGCATCCATATCACATTGACTAAAAATGAAGTTTTTTTTTTCTTAGGGTGGGGGAGGGGGTGAGGGGAGTGGAGGTAGTGGAGGGAAGTGGGAGGATAGACATGAAGAGTTAATAAGAGCTTCAATCTACAATACGGCTTAAAATGTAACAAATGGTTTGTAGTAGCCAATAACTCAATCTTAACAGATTTCAAGAGAAAAAAGACATTTATGAGGATTTGGACTAAGAGAATAGGCTCATTTTTTCCAACAATGAACTAGTGACCACAATGGTACTGTGAGAAAACACTATCAACGGAATTATGACAATTTGAAAGAAAATAAGGGGT
Organism: Sambucus nigra; assembly: GCA_949130495.1. NCBI lineage: Eukaryota > Viridiplantae > Streptophyta > Magnoliopsida > Dipsacales > Adoxaceae > Sambucus > Sambucus nigra. Next base: position 68,194,352 of record OX422218.1, on the reverse strand, counting down.
GAAGGATATCGACTAAGAGTTCCACTGTCTAAACATCCATCTTGACCATTCATTCTTAAATTAATGGTCAATGTTATGTTCCAATACAAGAATAAAAATATGTTTGGACATTTTTCAATACTTTTAGTTGCGTGATGTAATCATTTCATTTTCTAGTATAGGATTGTGATTTGTGGAACTCTACTCTCTAAAGTTATTTAACAACTCTAACAGAGCCCAATCCAAGAATATTATTATGGTTGACTAAAGCTACTTATTCACAAAAAGATAATAAAAATTTCAAATAAAGTGAGTCATATATATATTGGAATTATTTTATCTTTCTTCCTTGAATTCAATCCTTATGTAAGGTTAGTAACAGAAACACCAACAGTTTATGTGAGTAATCTGTTTTAATGAAACTATTTGTTGTGATAGTGTAAGTATTTTACAAGATAGTATTTCTTTGGATATGATCGAATGTGTGAGCATCCTTTGGGATATATGTTTCCCTCTAATAAACTAATGTGTATACATCTTTGTTTGGATCTATTTGGACTGATAAACTAAAATGTGAAACTATCACGCACTGATAGATATAACAGGTAAATATGTTTGATTTTATCTTTCTTCTCCTATCGTGTTATTGTTGTAAGTACTTACTGTGTCACTATGATTTTTCACTAATATATTGAATTTCATATTATTTAGATTGATTTTGGGGGATAATTTTAAGGACATGTCCATTGATTTTGAGGTCCTCTATTCTTTCCATCATTTATCTTACTTTTGGACAACACTACCTGAGTGAGGCTATCGTCGCAAATACATTTTTTTATCTCTCCAAAATAGATATCAAAGGATCTTCACATATTTGACTACCCTCTATTAAAATAATGAAACATATATGTTTATTCTCTCCAATACATACAATAGCTATAGGATGTAATATCAGTCCAAATAGATTTGTTTCTGCTAAACTTATAAGCTAATATGTATGCATCTTAACTAATTAGTTAACTAAGTCAACTCAAATAAGGAAAGAGCATCTTACACAATTTGATTTATTATCATGGAAATCGTGTCTTCTTGAAATATTAAAACACATTAAAGCAAATACTAGTGTGTACGTAATCTTATGTCGTGTATGCATTATAAAATTCCATTAAATTAGATTATAGAGGCACTAGATTTATTACCTTGGCTATCCATAGGATTTTCACAATTATTTTCTTGAGGTGAATGCGCCGAATCTCCGGATTGCATGGCTTGTACAATGGGAGGTTGCACATCATATACAGTAGCATATTGTAACTCTTCTACGGTTGTTGTAGCTGTTGTAGATGATCTAGTTAGTTAAAGTAACAAGAACCATGACATCCAAATAATGGTTCAACTCAGGTGTTGGTTAGGGTAGCAAACATTACAGAATTATTAGGCAAATCAGTATTTTCATTATCCAATCAATCTTACTTCGTGTGTCTAATAATTTTATAACGACACTATACAGTGAAACAGATCATGCGAGCTTTAATTTTATTAAAACCCCATGTATTTGGGATAATTATTTAAAGAGTATGAGCAATCTCATTAAGGCATGGTTGTTTTCTAATCAAGGACTCAATTATCTGGAACATATACAAAACTAGTAATGGTTAGTAGCAGTCTCATTAAGGCAGGGTTGTTTTCAATTATGACCAGTAATGGTCAGTAGCAATCTCGTTAAGGAACACACGATACCGGTAATGATCAGTAGTAATCTCATTAAGGCAGGGTTGTATTCAATTATGATCAGTAATGGTCATCCATTCCAATCCAAAAAATAACAATAACAGAGTATGGCTCAACTCAAGAATTATGACATCCAAAAAATGACAGGCATTATAACATCCAAACATTTACCAAAGTAGCAGTCATAAATCAAAAGGTTAACAAACAGTGGATGTCTTCAATTATGACATCCACAAAAGGTTCAACTCTGCATAACAAATAATTAAACCGGAGTTTATAATGCACATCTTAGCCTTGAGCATATATAAAAGCTTACTACATAACAAATAGTTAAACCAATTTATCAGCATGTGTACGTTACATGTTACCTCAAACTAATAATATGCAGAATTCAATCATAGATCCAATAGAACTAGTGATGTATAGAGGAAGTATGCATCCCACATATGTGGCGGTGTCCTTTTATAGTCAATTTCACAAAGGTAATACCACTACTAAGGCTAAGGGACTTTTAATATTGACACCGTACCTTAAACTAATGATAGTGTTGTTTCCACTCCAATATTTACATTTTATTTGGTTAATTTTGTTTGAACTCGAAATAGTGATTCATTACTTGAGAATATCATATAAAATTAGTTTTGTGTTCCATTGAACCAATATATGGGTTTAGTGTCAATTTTGTGTTGCTTTAGGGTAAATATTTGGGTTGATGTAGGGTTATTTAAGGTTGATTTTTCAGTTATTTCCATAGGCACGTAACTCTGTAGTTATTTTCCTTTTTTTCTTTTGTAGTCTTGTTTGTGAAGACTCAATTTTATGACGAATGCTTTCCCCATTTATGACTTGTAGATTTGCGGAAATTATGTTATGTGAAGTGGGGATTCCTTTGATTTGAACGAGTTTAAAAGTCTTTACCCTCAGTTATTGTATTGAGTGTATCATATAACAAATTGGATTGTCGAATCTTTTTTACTTTATAAAAAATATTACGTACCATTGAAATTGGTAATTGTATTACTAACATCTAAATATGTTGATTGCAAGGTGCACAACTATAGATCAAAAGTGACACAGAGATGGAAAGTCAAATATGATCAAATACAAATATGCAGGTATTTACAAAATCCAAAATGTTGAGTCCATCGATGGACAGGATTTTAGATGAATCTTGGATACCAATTAAAGTTTCGTAATTTATGGAATTTATTTACAGTTAAATATTATAATTTGGTAATCTAGTTAATTTTTATTGTTTGCATTGAAGATTAAAAGGTGAGGATATGCTTATTTTTCTTTGTTGAATGATAAGTGATGTAATATTTGGCACCTTCGAATTCAATATACACACAAGTACTCCTACCCGGTGAAGGGAATTATGGACCTGGATGGCTTACCAAATAAAGCAACTCACGATTACTACACCGCTATGGCCCACAGTGATCGTCTCCATCACGGTCGTCGCCTTGCCGACTCCTCGTCGCTCACTTTCACCGGCAACAACGAAACTTATCGTATCAGCTCTTTGGGATAGTATGGCTCCTTAGTTTCTCTAATAACTATTGGATATGATATTTATGTTTTTTTTATTTACACCATAATGACTATTTTTTCCTTGGGAATTTTCAGTTTGCATTATGCGAGTGTGAGCATGGGAACACCGAGTTTATTTTTCTTGGTGGAACTTGACACTGGCAGTATCCTATTCTGGTTACCATATGATTGCATCAGCTGTGTACGCAACTTAAATACAAGATCTGGATGAGTAAGCACTTTTATTTTCAACTCTATTATAGCTTATGATATAAATTCATTCATATCCCCCTTACATGTGTACGATAAACCAATCTGTATGCAAGTGTACGTTATAGAATTATTGGACAAATCAGTGTTTTTATTGTCCAATCAAACCCAATTCTTGTGCTAATAATTCTATAACGACACTAGACGACGAAACAGATCACGTGAGCTTCAATTTTATTAAACCCCCATGTATTAGGGACAATTATTCAAAGAATATGAGCAATCTCATTAAGGCAGGTTTTTTTCTAATCAAGAACGCAATCGTCTGGCACACAAAAAACTAGCAATGGCCAGTAGCAGTTTCATTAAGGCAGGGTTGTCTTCAATTATGATTAATAATGGTCAGTAGTAATCTCGTTAAGTCACACACAATACTGGTAATGGTCAGTAGTAATCTCATTAACGCAAGGCTGTATTTAATTATGATCGGTAATGGTCATCCATTGCAATCCAAAAAATTACAGTAGCAGGGCATGTTTAAACTCGGGAATTATGACATCTAAAAAATGGAAAACTCGGAAGATATGAAAGTCTAAAAACCTTTAAACTGTGACAAACAACTGAAAAAGAAACTAAATTATCCAGGCCAAACAATTAACCCATACCATTAAAGAAAAATGTGTCAATATTTCTCCAAACTAAACAAAATATGCATCATTCATACTCACATCGGTAATAAAAATGAGATTTTCTTTTATTAAACTCTTAATATTCCTAATCATTTAAATAAAGTGAAACGTTTACTCAAGGCAAAGAAAATAGCTAGAGCCAAAAACAAACCACGCCCCATGGATCACTGTTAGGGATGCAATCTAATGTCCCTTTTACCATTTTATCCAGAGTCAAATTATATTAGTTAGTTTCCTGCAATCTAATGTCCCTTTTGTCATTTTTTAGGAGATATGGAAGTCTAGAAACCTTAGTTTTTTATGGGATATTCCTACAAGGGCTGACCAATTTATTATCCATGTAGAAGAGATGATTAAGAAGATGGCCTTCGGTATTAAATTTGAAGACAAATTGAGGAATGAAGATGAGTTATTGTAAAGACTATCTGGGCAGTAATTTCATCATAAAAATAAAGATAGTATTCACACTTATTAGGTGGATTAAACCAAAATAGTGTTGGTTCAGCAGTCACAAAGTCTTAAAATAGTAGTATGTTCAAAACATACTAGTTCATAGCAGCATACAAAGTTTTAGTTCAAATCAGTTAATTTCTTGGCCAGCTCCGCGAACGTTGAAATAAACCTAAGGGGTGGATTCGTAGACCACTTTAGTCTTATCATTTCCAGAGTTTATGGGAAGACATGGCATACGAGTGTGATGTTATGGCACAATAGGAATATGAATTGTTGGTAATGACAGATATGATGAAAATGTATGTCTTTCCATCCCACGCGATGACCTTGGGAGCTAAAAATTTCTTTGGAGGTTACAGGATTTTAATATCTTTGATGGACGAAGAAACAAACCCAATGGCCAAAGCTTTCCTAGCCAAGGCCTTGGGCGTGCGAACTTGGTTGGCCTGCAATCGACTTTTCAACTCTTTTTGTTGTGAAATCATGCATATCCTTCTGATTTAGGACCTTATTGGGTGGATGGGGATACGTATGGGTGTTACGACAACTTTCAAACCAATTAAAATAAGATTATCAAATGTTCATAAACCAACAAATTAAACCAATAAGCGCAAAAGGATTAATTGTTTTCACTATCAAATCCTCTAAACTTCAGCGAATTAAGTTTTTTTCCGGCATCCAAAAGTGAGTGAAACTGCATTTAGTCAACGTCTGGAGATATAAGTAGTTTTGAAACAGGTGTCACGAATAAATTGAAACAAGGATGCAATATGAGAAGTTTCCATAACATATTTCCTAGACAAGTGAATTGAGGTCAGTAAGTGTAGTCATAACAGTCATGAAGTCCTATAGCTTGCGATTTGGTTACAGTGGATTTGATTTGAACTAAATCGATTTGGGGCTCAAATTTGGGAGAATGGAATGCTAATTTGATTAAGACGGATCATGATTGCGGATCACTGTTATTATTATTTTATTTGAATTATCTTTATGCATGTATTTTCAGATTAGGATTCTTTTATTTATATTTAGGTCTTTTAGACTTTCACATGTCTAATATGTGGGATGTTAGACTTTAGCACTTGTCACTAATTTTTATTGACTTGAGTATCTCATTCATTATTGATCAATTAGACTTAACAATTATGTGCCATGCATGTGACCTTTTTATTGACTTTACTAATACCCATGTGTTCATGAAGGTACGAACGGGAGCAGGGTGCAAAAGATCAATGAGCATGCCACAAAGTCCTACAGGACATCAGCGAACTCGGTGATCCAACGAGCAAGGTGAGAACTAGTTTATAAGTAAAATACAATAAGAATATATATTGCATATATTATAAAGGCACAGTTTTCCCACAAAAAGGTTTTGATAAGGTTTTCATTTATAGAGTCATTTCATTTTTACCATGCTTAAACAAACGGTGAAATTAAGCCTCTAAGTCAAATTTACCTTTCATCCTTTCCTATTATCTAAATTATAAGATAATTACTAAAACTCCTCGTCACAAATCTCAAGAACCCTCACTATCAAAACCACAATCACATAGCCCAGCACCTACCTATCTACCACAAGTTTACATCACGTGACTAACATACAGCAAAAATCGATCACACATTCACTGAATCTATAGATGCATGTATATGTACATATAAGCATATCACAACATTAAGACAACATTAAGATTCATGATTTACAGAGAACAAAGTTTATATCTTGATTTTGCATCAACTCTCAACCTCATAATAAGACAAAATGTTATGAAAAGAGGCATAAATATTTCACACAGGATCAAAGAAAGTTGTGGAAACAACCCCAATAGTCATGTGACTCGCGGGTTTGAAATTTGATCAAAATTTGGAAATTTTAAGTGTTAAAACTTGAAAATTGTGGTTTATGGACAAAAATGCAAAACAACAATGAAACATTACGGAAAGAGGTAAACACAGCTCATACATGATTAGAGTAACTTGTACAAATAACTCGTGTAGTTATGAGACTCATGGATTCAGATGTAGTTCTAAATTTCAAATTTCTAAGTATAAAACTTTAGAGTTGGGGTTAAAGCGTGAAAAGCAAAATAAAAACATAACGACCCAAAAAAGGGACACACACCTCACAAGGGACTAATGTAAGATTATTGTTAGGCTGTGCAAGCGGTGTGAGATTATTATATTTTTTTTATAAAACTCGGACATGAGTCCGTTGAAACTTTATGTTGATGGACTTAATTTTTTTTATCTTATATGTTGAATTGGTGGAAGGGATTTATTGTTGGTTTAGTTGTGGCTTTTGTTTTTGTTGAGTTTATTTTAATGTTAAAACAGGTTGGATTTCACGAGTAAACAAAGGAAACTCTGCCGAAATTTTATGAAATTATTAAGTGTTCTAAATTTATTAAGTCGAATAGACACGAATTTGAAATTGGGTATTGGTGGACAAAAAAGTAAAACAACTACTAAACATACCAGAAAGTGAATATACATGCATTTTCTATCCAATTTTTTGAAAATTGTTTACAATTATTTGTGTTGTAAAAAATCTTTTCGACTTAAACTATACACGACTTAATACTTGGAAAACTTGGAATTCATATGTTGTGTTTTACATTGCACTAGAGATTTATATATGATGTTTTAAACTTATGTAGGGGCATCTACTTGGAGGCATGTGAAAGGTGCGGGAAGAGGATTTCGACGCATTGTTGCCTAAAATTATGAAGCGATTATTACTACGGAGGAACACTTAATTTTGATAAACAAATTTAATTTGGTTGATGTGTTAGCTCTATTTGATTTCATGTAGTTTTTTTTTATGTGAGACAAAAAAATATCGGTGGGAGTGTTGTTTTATTTCTTGGCTAAATGTTATAATCTATAATGTATCAATTGTAACATTGAATGTAGAATAAATGATTCTATGAATTTTGGTTTGTATTTAGATTTATTTGTCAACTATGACATTAATATTGGTTATTAATTTTTTTATTATATGTTTAATTTATGACCGTTTATATTAAGTCCTCATGTGATGAAATTTTTTATATGACCTTTTAAAAATTTTGAAAACAATTTATCATGACGCTTTTTAAATCAAATATGACATCTTATAGAGTATATTATGACAATTTTTTGTAGCAGATATGACAATTTTGAAAAAAAAATCATATACAACTGTTACCTAATATGACACTTTTTATAGGTATCAATTATGACACCCAAACTTATGACGCTTTTTATTAAAAAATAAAGCGCCATAAAAATGAGCTTTATGACACTTGAAAAACGTCATAAAAAAGCTTTTTTTCTTGTAGTGACCCATTTAAACTGTCGGCCCTGACACATGACAAGGTTTCATACACGACACGACATAAATCGCCCTCTGACCTGTTTAAACTGTCGGCCCCGACACATTATGTCGCCACAAATTTTAATACCCGTTTTTATCTGAGGCATTAATTTCACAATTTATAAATTACCCCACCCTTTTAATCGATGTGAGATCCTAAAAATACCCCTTGGTCCCATACTTAAGGGTCCCCAAGTTATTAATACGTCCTACCCTGTGTATAGGATTAATTTCTAACTTAAATCTCGACCTAGTCTCATGCCTACGCTAGCATAACGACGATAAAGTATAAAAAATCAGCCCACCCCCAAGATGATAAAAACGCGATAATCTACCCTCAATAGTCCCATACCTAGAAGGCGTAAATTATCAAAAGGCCTACCCACTAGTCCCAAACCTGGAAGGCACCCTAAAATATAGGAAGAGCAATAATACCCCACAACCCGTCATCACAATGATATTTAATAATACCACAAGTCACACAAACAAACATAATTAATCAACGTATAAAACTACACATGATAGTCCAATTCAATTAAACCTTAATTTAATTATCACCTCGACATAAGCATCCTATTAATCTCATTTAATTATTTAATTTAAATATACCGTTATTTCATCATTTAAAGCATCAAAATTTTAATTTCATTGTTTCAACACAAATTACATGAGTTATACGCCCCCAAATCCATTTATTTTAAAATTAGGTTTTTTTTACATTCAACCTACACCAATAAAATTCAAAATCACTCATGAATCCTACGTACCCAAAGGGTTATGAGTATTATTCAGATTAAAAGATTTTATAAAAAGAGCCCCATAGTTAGTGTCCACTTTTTCTAATTAAGTTACTAAGTGTTTTTAAGAAAATATGTAATTAAGTGTTTAGGCGACACTTAAAATGCATAATACTAAATGAAAAGAATAGAGTATTCATGCCTGGGAAGATTGTGTTGAAAATCTGATTAGAAATCTAGATTCCTCTCGAAAAATTAGCAAATAAATGTTCTTGAATCAATCTTGATTAAGCCCTAATTAAGCCTCCCAAAACGTGTGACAAAAACTTGATTATGAAGAAGGTTGATGATTATGAGTGAGAGGAAAAATATTTGGAAGTGTTCTCTGGTGAAAAACAGGAGAAAAAGTGATTATGAGAAGTCCCCCTACGGATTAACAAGGTTATTTAGTGATTAGGAGTTCTAATACTACACAAACTCTAATTAAAACAACTTGCACATGTTTTCTGAAGGCATCGATCGATCTATGGCCTAGAAAAACTCACAGTTTTGCTTAAAAAATTATAAGGGACAAATATTTAAAAATTCATATAAAATCCGTTTTAACTCTGATTTCAATTCTGCTTGAAGTTTTATTCTTCTAAAATCATAACAAACATATTTAGCCAATAAATTTTTTAAAATTTTTAAATTTATTTTTCTCGAATATTCCAATTAATTAATTAAATTAATTAATAAAAATAAGGGGTGTTACAATTATCTATAAAAATGAAAATTAATAAGTGAATAAATAATTATAATATGTAATTATAACTAACTAATCAAGTTTATGATTATATATATATATATACACACACACATACACGCGCGCACACACACACCCATTTTCAGAGTAAGACTTTAGAATATGTTCAATGTATCTGATCTCCATCCATTCGGTATTAGTTATTAAAAACCTTTAGATTTTTTGAATGTGGACAATTAGGAGGAATCTTATCTATGATTCATGTATAGATATCAGTGACATGAACTCGGAATCCAATCTTTTTCAACTTGTTGGGAATATTCAATTTTACGTACATATTGCGCGAGACATCATAGTCTATATCAATGCTCTCTCTACACGTAGTTGTTTCCATAATAGGTGAATTTTTTTCTACCTTTTCTAGGTCAAGGCTACATCGGGATTATGTGTGTGGAATATATTCTCTATAGCATCATCCCAACTTTCTGTTAGGGAAAATATAATACGATCGAACATCTAATCTTGCTAGAGATCAACTCCACCATTTGCAAGGTAGTTAAATCGATCTTCTGATTTCCATACCTATAAATAAGAGTACCCTATATGTTGCGCGCATTAATAAAAGAGGTATATATGCTGTCCAATTGCAATATCTCATACTCTTGTTGCCAGTGATTACCACCTTGCCTCATTTTTCATGAGAAAAATATACGAGGGTGTGAATATAAGTCCTACATATAATGGATCTAATTAATTAATATATGTTTATTCTAACATGTAAGGTATTAAGGGTATATTATTTTTATTAAGGTTTTGATTCATCACTACCCTTCTCTTAATCCGTGCATATTGGATCTCAACGAGATGAAATCCAAACAACAATCTCCCGTAAGTGTTAAGACACATTTTGCTAGGATTTATTATGAGAGAGTTTGAAAGTATATGTGTATTACCAATCCAAGAGATTGAACATACTATTCAACAACGAAACCAACAAACAATAATGATCCCCTGCTCTTTTTATCATCTACATGACAAAACACATACCGATAATCATAATATTTCATTAAAGTAGGGTCATTTCTCATTAAACATGTACATGAAGATTATGGTTTCAATTTTAACTAGGGTTAAAATAAACTAACATTAGCATATACATGAAAATTAGGATTTCAATTTAATTAGGGTTAAAATAAAGACACATTGACATATACATGAAGTTTTGGATTTTAATTTTAACTAGGGTTAAAATAAATACACATAGACATATATATGAAGATTAGAATTTCAATTTTAGCTAGGGTTAAAATAAAGACACATTAACATATACATAAAATTAGGGTTTCAAAACTTTTTAAGGTTGAAATAAACACCCATTAACCAATATGCACGCGCGCGCACACACACACACACACATATGCACACACACACACACACACACACAATGCACGAATTACAGACACACACACACACACATATATACACACATAAATACACAAATACACAAATATATATAGTACACACATATACCCAAATACACATGAATATATATAGAGAAAAAATTTTACCTTTGAGATTGAGAGAGAGAAGAAGACAAAAAATAGAGAGAAAGCTTGAGGGAGAGCAAGACAACAACCTGGGAGAGAGGGTGAGCAAAGGGTTTGAGAGAGAGAGAGAGAGAGAATGTTTGCATGATAATGAAGGGGACGTTGTGGGTTTTAATATAAATACACTAGTCATAACCTAAAGTCACGACCCAGTACCATGACCATATTTTTTCCACGTCAACAACTGTGACCATAACATTAAAATAACACTGGTTATGGCCCTAGACCGTGATCACTCTTCGAGACCATTTTGAATTGGTAACGGCCCAAAGTTGTGATGCCTTTGGAGGAAAATTTTTCATTAGTCACGGATGTGGTCATAGCCATAGTCCGTGACCACAGCTGAAGGAAAATTTTGTGCAAATTTGGCACCATGATCGTCACGCCTTGGTTATGGATGAGGATCATGACCCACTATGTTTACGCTGAAGGTCATGACCATCTCCATCTAGTTCCATGACATTTTATGATCATGGAACTGGTCACACTTTGATTGGCTATGGTCACGGTTTTGGGCGGTGACCATCTGGCCGTGACTATTTACCTAATTTTGTGTAGTGATCGGGCTATCGTCTTCTTTTACCATTTAAATAAAAACCTTATTGTCTCCACTCCCCTCTCTCATCCATGGTTATACACTTATTCTATTTCTTTAATTGATACACATCTCCTCCTTCTTATATAGTTGAACACCTCTTTCGTCTCTTTTTTTCATCTCTCTCTCTCTCTCTCTCTCACACACACACACACACACACACACAAAGATATATATATATATATATATATAAACATGGATTAGAGCACAAGAGCATGCACATACACACAAATAAAATATGAGATCTAATGATGTTGGAATTAGGATATGGGATCTAACGATGATGGTTGGGGTTTAGTTAAAGGTGGATGGGGCTTGAACGTCCAGTGGTCGTTGGGATTTGGCTGAAGAGGAAGGCAATCAGGGGTTGCTACCGGTGGGGGGGGGGGGGGGGGGGGCGTTAAGGGTTGCTGCTGGAGATTTGTACTAGCTTTTTATTTTTATTTTAAGAGATTAGGGGGATTTGATCCAAAATTTGTTTGTTTTTTATACCCCACATTATGTTTCCTTCTTGTTTGTTTTTTTAAATGGTTATTTTGTTTTTTCCATTTTCTTATAAAAGTTTTTAATTGCTTTTAACATTTTTTTTGTAATTTTGATAGTTTTTAATATATGTTAAAATGTCTTAAATATTTTGTTGTCATTTTAAGAATTTTTAATTGTATTTTTAGTTTCCCACAATTTTTAATAACTTTGATTATTTTAAGGTTAATTTTGTAATGTTTTATTATATTTTCTATCAATTTTTATAAAAAAAATCTTTTTCTCATTTTCAATGTTTTTATAGTTTCTTTTTATTTTCATAATTTTTAAAATATATTTAGTACTTTTCTGATATTTAAATGTTCCTCCAGTTATTTTCAAACTTTTCAGATATATCTTTTTAATTTCCAATTTTTTGTAATTGTTTGTTTTAATTTTCATATATAAAAAATCCATTATTTTTTTTAGATTTTAATTTTTTTAGTATTTTCCTAATTTAAATATTTATGATGTAATTTTTTTAAAAAAAATAAGTTAATTTATGACAAAAGTTCCTTTATGTGCCATGCACATGACCTATTTCTTATCCTGGAAATTAACGGTGTTTGGGGGAGTTTAAAATTGTTTTGAAATTTTTGGGTGTTAAGCCTACAAAATAATATGACGGGAAGTTAAGTAAAAATGATGGTAAAGTTGAGGAGAAAAGTGCAATTAATCCTAAGTTGTTTAATAGTACACAGTAAGATTATCATCAACCGTTTGACCAAATCAAAATTCCAAAAATGAGTCAAAATAGGAAAAAACCTATTTTCAAATAAAAATTTAAATATTTTGGTCTGATAAGTTTAGCATTAGCTATGGAAACTGACATGCCCCCAATATTATCTTAGTTTTTTAGTCAAGGCTATAAGCACATGCGTCTCCAGTATGTCCTCCGTGGAGGCGACTATCACCACTAAGTTTCCAATTATTTTTATTTCGTATATATAGTGTTTTTAAAGATATAGGGGGCTTTAGTGTAGGATGCTATTTGTTTTTACCTCTTAAGTTTGAATCTTAACCATTCAGATTTAAGATGTACCAAATAATGCTTGTTTTTAAATGATTAAGAGGGTAACGATTATTTTTTCTCTCTAAATAATTAAGAGGTCAACCTACTGCTGAAGTCTGAATCAGTCTAAATACATCCATTCAAATGTTAATTCAGACATAAAAACAAACATATTTTTCAGATTCAGATGGAAAAATAAACGGATCCTAAAGCTTCAAAGTCAAAAAGGAGTATGGAAATATTTTTCCCGCTCCTAGCGTGTTAACGTATGTCTTTTACTATTTAAAGTGACCATAATATTTTTTTCCTGCAATTCTTTTATTATACCTTCATTGTTCAAAATCTGTATATAATTTTTTCACTCACTTGTTCCTCTCTCCACTGTAGCCATCATTGAACAAGGGTGAACAATTTTCTTTCAATTTTTTAATTTTAAAAAATTTATTAATGTAATATTAATTGGGTATTGTTAATATTGATTGAATGTAGTTGTTTATGTCATGCAACTGGTGGAGTATTATCTAAACTAATGGTGAGTTGTTTTATAAGAATTGAATTTCACTGAGTATTGTTATTTAGCGCTTAAAATTAATTTAGTATTATTAATATTGATGGAGTTACTATTTAAAGCTTGAAGATGAGTGCAACTTGAATATTGTTAATATAGGTTGGGCATTGTTAGGATTGATTGCATAAAGCTTATTTAGGCTTAAAATTATTTGGGCTTTCAAGTTGATTTGATATTGTTTATATATATTGAGTACTGTTTTTAGGTAGTTCACTTTTACTAAGTTTATAGTCAAATACTCCCCTCGAATCTATTTTGGTCCATTTGGTCTCATTAGAAAATATTTTTTTCTGTACTACGCCCATTTATAAAACTATAAATATTTACTACCTATACAACTTTTGCAAAACATATAGTAAATATTCACTACCTGTGGTAAATAGATAATTTAGTAATATATATTACGTTTAAAAAACATGTAATATGACTTATTTGAAAAATAATTCTTTTGATGGAACTAATTCGAAAATATTATGGGTAAACAGGACTTATTTGTCATGCTCTTTTTTTTTACCTAGAAACTTCTTTTTATTTGGGAATGTTGGTATTTATCAATATTGATGGTATAATGAGAATTTCTTACGATTACAACACATACAGATTCATTAAATTTAAATGAAAAGTATGTTTATATTGACCTAATATATGTGAATAACTATTAGAGTAATTATATTTACATTGAATAAATATGAATGAAAAAAGAAAAGAAAATGACCCTATATTTTTATAGCTTGGGAGCTTTCGCCACCAAATCCTCAATATTCATTACAAGTAGGGACTTTTATAGATTAGTCCTACTTAAAAAGGTTTTCATTAAATAAGTTTTATAAAGTAATGAATTATTAAATAAGTGATTAGCCTAAATTCATAAGATATATGAACAAAATTTCAAAAAGCATCTAAGTCCTCTAATATCTACCAAGGTTTCCACAACCATTATGTGTCACTGGAACCACCACTTTATGACAATATTGTCACCACCACTTGTTGTCATTTTTCCCACTCCCATCACATGTTATCATCACGTCTCCACCACATGTCGCATCCACTATAGCATACCACCACCACAACCTACTATTTCAACCACTATTATGATATTATAACCATCATCATCGCATTATCGCTACCACCGCTATTTCCATAACCACTGCCACCACTGCTCATCACCACCACAATTAATATATGTTGAGAAGAAGTATTGTTTTTAGTTGTAAATAGTGTTTAAAGTAAATATTTACCTTAAGTGCAAACATTTACTATCACAATAAAAAGAAGAAAAAAGAAAAAACATAGAAGAAGTGAAACAAAACTTACACTAAAAATAAATATTTACACTTAATAAATAAAAAATTCAGAAGTGGAAGAATCAGGAGAGAATAAAAGAACAATCACCTCATGGTAAATATTTACTATGCGTGTAAGTCTTTATTAACATAAGTAAAATTCACTGATAATATCAATTTAAATATTTACTATAAGATGTATTAGTAGCATTTATTTGGGGTGACAATCTACATACAACAAAATCATATAGAATGCAAAGTGATAACATCAAGTAAAGAGTGATAGAGAATAGGCCTGTAAACGGATCGGATTCGAACCGGATCAGGCAAATTTAAATCCATATCCATTTATGTTAAACATATTCAGATTCGATCTGAATATCCAACGGATCGGATCAAGCAATTCCAAATCCATATCCATTTATGTTAAACAGATTCGGATCTGATCCGATTATCTGATCTAATATACTTTTGACCGCTTCATTTGCAGCATTTTAATTTTCAACTCTTGTTTCATAAAATTATTTTGCAAATGTTCCAAAAAAATAGATAACGAAATAAAGAGCTATTATAATATATATTAATAATATTATTAAATATATATTAATTAAAATATATATATATATTAATCGGATTATATTATTAATGAATCAGAGTATATGAATCCAAATCCGCTCCAGTTAATAAATGGGTAATCGGATAATCAGCTAATCGGATAATCGAATTTTAGGCATGATCCATATCCGCTTAAATGGATTGGATTCGGATGAAATTTAATCCATTGAGAGGCTTAATAGAGAAGGTAGACGCACAGTCTACGTGGTTTGTATTGACCTTTGTCCATGGGGTAAAGGGAGAGGGGTTGGAGTTTTAATTATCTTGGAGCTTACAATAACTATATGCAAATCAATTGACTTAGCTCTTACTTTCGTGCTTCATCGGCTTTATATACTAACTTAACACCATGGTTCTTATCATTTCAATCCCACCATTTAGGGAGTGCTTAGCATCATGGGACACATGTTCAGCTCTTGTAATCCTACAGGATCCAGATTTCTTATTCACAAGGGGAGTGGTATGTATTCATAGGGAATGTGTGTAGTATTTGAAATATCGAATAATTGACTGGATCTTTAATACCGTTCCCCCAATTGCCCATTAGAGAGTGGGAGGGTGTTTAGTGGATTTCCCATAAGAATAACATTTGTATGGTCGGATAAAAATATCCCTCATCAGTTGTCCCAAGGTGTGACAACCCGCATTCCGAAATAAGGGGTGGCCAGCCCGATACCTCGACATAACGGAATCATGAATGGATATCAACCTCAGCATCATAGCAATAAAATAGGTATACGGGAAAAACACTCCATAAATCAGAAAGAAGGTTGTCAAAAATTTTGGTTTAATAAAGATTTAAGAAATAAATTAAACAACCCAAATCTGGTGAAAGTGGAATTTCAAAGGAACATATAGATAAATACCAAAACAACATACAATAAAAGGACCGAATAATCTATCGGTCCACAGTTACATTCAAAGTGTTTCCACAATTCAATATTTTACATACTACATTCATTAACAAGTACAAAGGATGGGCCACTTGCCCGAATGAAAGACCCGATCATAACTAGATTTCCAAAAATGAAGGCGTCAAACAAACATCCTGTAATAACCCGCAAGGTCATACAGCTCGTCAAAAGCATAAGAGTGGGAAAATCATAACGGGCGCCCTTGCGGAGGAGCACCTGAGCAGATACAACAACATGCACGACATGGAAAATGAACGGGTTAGGGCCCGATTTATATGATTCCCAGAAGAGTAAGAAACATGATAGATATGGACAATAAATTATGAATAATGCGAATGAGAATCTAACAACCTAATCATCAAATGTGATAATGCATTTATATAGGTTTCTAACAGTTATTAAATTAAGCAAGAGAAATAAAATTAAATCTCATTTCATCTCATATATTATCATTTTCCATTCCTTAGCAGGAATATAATTACCATCTCATGTCTTATGGCAATTTACATACCTCAAGTCCCACTTGAGTTAGAAAGGTTATATTCTTATACATATATCGTTTCTAAGAACGCCCCTCCGAGTTTCCCCACTGGGCGCGCCCCTAAATGACTATCATCTTCCAGGGTCTATCTATACAAGACAACCTGGGCACCTAACGCACGTCGGGAAGTGGCCATATGCCTGTGAGTGAGTCATAACCACACCTGGAATTACCTCACTAGCGCAGAAAAACATATACAACCCCGCATATGGCCGAGGACAATAGTCAGCCTGAATTCAATAGTCAGGGGACATCACCTCATGCACATGCTTCCCTTATGATAGCATTTAGAGAGGTGTGTTTAAGTAATTTAACAATTACCAATTTAATCTCATTTTCATTACCATGAATCTCACGTGTTTCATTTTACTTGAAACATTTATCTTTGAATTCTTTCTTATTCAATTTCATCATATAATTAGGTCCCGAAGTATTCTCTAAACAATCTCCCAAAATCTAATAGGTCCCAAGGTTTTATATACCTCAAAAAGGCCTCTAAAATCTCCACATATGGGCTTAGAATCTTATTTTCCAATTTATCTATCAAATAAAAAAGTGATGCCTAAACATCACTTTAAACACCCCTGAATTAACCCCAAGTGATACCATTCAACTATAGGTTAACGACCAAACTCGACTAAAACTCTAGTATCCTATGTTTACTTCATTCAAGAAGGGTCCTAGGTTCAAATCCTAAGGGAAAGGGTCAAAATTAGAAAAGAAAAACAAAAAGAAAATGCAGGATTTCCGAATCGATTAGGACTAGGGTGAATCGATTCGGCCAGACAAGTGAATCGATTCGGCCTAGCCGAATCGATTCGGTCAGGAAAACCCACATTCTGCATAACAGGCAAATTGATTCGGGGATAACCGAATCGATTCGGTTCACCTAGACCTGGACACTGCGTCTATGCGAATCGATTCGGCCAGGGCCAAATCGATTCGGTCCTGCGAATTTTTGCCAATTTGGTTATGGAGTCTTGGATTACTAATCTCTTCCAAACTCAACCAACCCAAACCCTTATAATTTCTTTCTACTAATTGAGTATAAATGCACCCAACAACCAAAATTTCACCATCAATAACCATTCAAATCAATCTCCAAACATTCCAAGCCCATAAATCAATTAAAAGCCCTAACTTTCTTAAACCATACATAACCACAACTATCAATGATAATTACTCTACTTAAATCATAAAATAGCAAGTAGATAACTTGCCTCAAGCTTGCAAGTTCAGATTTTGATGAAGTTGTATGCAAGAACAATCACCCAAGCTTCAATGTCTCACTTTCTCCCAAGGTTTCTTCTTCTCTTTCTTTCTCTAAGTTTACCAATTTAATTAGGGGAATAGTGACTTAGTTCAAGACATAAATCGTGGCTTGAGTCTAAATTTCCAGCATAAGTGATTAATACGCGGTAAAATAATACGCAACTACTTATATAATCTACAACCAATCAAAAGTGCTCGGAAACTAGAAATACGATATGGCACATAATTCGACTATCTCGAACCTCCCGAAACTATTGGCACCCTCCAAATTATTATTTGGAGATTTTATAATTCATTTTAGGTTCCGGTTTCATTTTAAGCCAAATGTCATTTTTTAAAATCATATGACATTACAAAACATAACATAGCAAAATTCACGTCTACATACGGTAAATATGCAACATCATAGTAGATATTAACTTTTCTTTCTTAAATTAATACCTACTCCACATACCAACATCTTTATATCTAATCACTATATTTAGCAAATTAAATATAAAATAGGACCTCAAAGGCAAGGTTTGTTACATACTCCCCCCTTATGAGGGAATTTGGTCCCCAAAATTCAGGCGTACCTTGTATAAAGAGATGCGGATACTTCTCCCGCATGTCATCCTCGCGTTCCCACATCGATTCCTTGGCGTTATGGTGACTCCATTGAACCCGCACCAAGGGCAAAACACGAGACCTTAATCTACGCTCCCCATGCTATAAAATAGCAACCGGTTGTTCTTCATATGAAACATCGGGTTGCAAATCAATATCCTCGAAAGGGATGTGCCAAAGCGCACCTTCACACCTCTTATACTTCTTTAGGGAGGAAACATGGAATACATCATGAATTTGTTGCAATGGTTCCGGTAAAGCAAGTTGATATGCCATTGGACCCACCTTTGCAATAACTGGAAAAGGTCCAACAAAACGTGGCACAAGTTTTCCCTTCTTACCAAAACGCTTTATACCTTTCATGGGGGACACTCGAACCAAGACTTGGTCCCCAATCTCCAATTCCATGTGTCGCCGACCCGCATCGACATAGCTCTTTTGACGGTCTTGGGCTATCCGAATGCGATTCCGAATCAATTCAATTTTTGAGGAAGTATCTTGGATCATTTCAGGTCCAAGAAATTTATTATCACCCACTTCCAACCAACAAGCGGGTGATCTACATGGTCTTCTATACAAAGCTTCATAAGGTGCCATTCCAATTGTGAATTGGTAAGAGTTGTTATAAGCAAACTCAACCAATGGGAGATATTGTTCCCAACCACCTTTGAAGTCAAGTATACACATGCGAAGCATATACTCCAACATTTGGTTTACCCTTTCAGTTTGGCCATCTGTTTGAGGATGATACGAAGTGCTTAACCTCAATTCGGTTCCCATCGCTTCTTGGAAACTCCTCCAAAAGTGGGAAACAAAAATTTTGTCTCGATCGAAAACTATATTCAAAGGCACCCCATGGAGTCTCACCACCTCCTCGATGAATAAGCGGGCATACCGAGCAGTGTCATAATCGGTCCGCACAGGTAGGAAGTGTACCGACTTTATCAAGCGGTCGATAATCACCCAAATAAATCACATCCACTTTATGATCTTGGCAAGCCCATGATAAAATCCATCAATACGCTTTCCCATTTCCACACCGGGATCTCTAATGGTTGCAACAAACCTTTCGGTCTCTGATAATTAATCTTGACCAATTGACAAGTAGTGCATTGGGACACAAATTTCAAAATATCCCTCTTCATACCTAGCCACCAATACTGACGGCGCATGTCCTGATACATTTTGTCCCCACCAAGATGAACCGTGAACCTAGACCCATGAGATTCGGCCATCACTGCCCGTCTCAAATCTCCTTCCTCCGGAACAATGAGTCTTCCATGGAATCGTAATCCACCCTCAGAACCAATTGAGTAGGTTTTCGCTCCCTCGGACAGCAATCGACGAATATGGTCCTGACACCCTTTATCCCTTCCTTGGGCTTCTACCACCCTTGCCACAATGGTAGGAGTAACGGTCATCACCGACATGAATGATCTCACCACCGCATCCTCCTGACTGAGTTCCTTCTATTTAGCTTTCCAAACCTCAGCTAATACTCCATCAGGCTTCCTACTCAAGGCATCCGCTACAACGTTCGCCTTACCTGGATGATAACGAATATCAAATTGATAATCTTTCACGAACTCTAACCATCGGCGCTGTCGCATATTCAAGTCCTTCTGTGAAAATAAATATTGTAGCGATTTGTGGTCTGTTAAAAGACTAAACTTCTGGCCCAAGAGATAATGCCTCCATATCTTCAAGGCAAAGACGACTGCGGATAGTTCTAAGTCATGCACCGGATAGTTTCTTTCACGGGGCTTCAACTTGCGAGAAGCATAAGCGATAGCCCGTCTCTCTTGCTTAAGTACACCTCCTAATCCTTGAAGAGATGCATCGGTGAAGACTAGGTATTCCAATCCTGGTTTTGGTAATGCAAGGACCGGATCCGAAGTCAATTTATCTTTAAGCTCATCAAATGCAGCCTGGCAAGAATTATCCCAATTAAATCTCACCCCTTTCCGGGTCAAATTTGTCAAAGGTCTAGCGATTTTAGAGAAACTCTTGATGAACTGGCGGTAATAACCGGCCAAAACCAGAAAACTGCGAACCTCGGTAGGTGTCGTGGGCTGACCCCACTCCCTCACCCCAACTACCTTGCCTGGATCCACCGATACACACTGGGACGTCACCACATGACCCAAAAACTGTACTTCCTGTAACCAAAAGCCACACTTCTCGAACTTGGCATACAGTTGATGGTCCCATAATCTCTATGGACCAACCTTAAATGCATAGCATGATCAGATTCCGTTCGAGAATAGACTAAAATGTCATCGATGAACACAATAACAAATTGGTCCAGGAAATCCCTAAACACCCTATTCATGAGATCCATAAATACAGCGGGGGCATTGGTTAGTCCGAAGGGCATAACCAAAAATTCATAGGACCCGTACCTTGTTAGAAAAGCAGTCTTGGATACATCCTCCTCTCGTATCCTCAATTGGTGATACCCCGTCCTCAAATCGATTTTGGAGAAGTACGTCGCTCCTCGAAGTTGATCAAAGAAATCATCGATACGAGGTAAAGGGTATTTATTTTGGATGGTGACCTTATTCAATTCTCTATAGTCCACACATAACCGGAGAGAACCATCTCTTTTCTTAACAAACAACACTGGAGCACCCCACGGCGATGTGCTACGCCGAATAAATCCATGCTCCAATAACTTTTGAATTTGATCTCTTAGCTCCCTCATTTCAATGGGAGCCATACGATATGGATCCCTCGCAATAGGCCTCGTTCCCGGTGCTAAATCGATTACAAACTCAATCTCACGGCTAGGAGGCAAACCCGATATTTTCCGAAAAACATCCTCAAAGTCTTTCACAACCGGAATAGAATCCAAGGGAACAACTACATCCCTAGAAGTCTCCTCGGCAATGCAATAAAAATAAGTACTAGTACTCCCTTCAAAACGAGGTAAAACTACCAGGAACATTTCTTGTCCCGAAACGGCGAAGACTATACTCTTCCCATAGCAATTTACTATAGCATGATACTTCATAAGCCAATCCATACCCAAAATCACGTCATACCCGACCATGTCCAGGACGAGTAAATCGGCCTCAAAGCATAAATTACCGAGAGAGATTTCTATATTTTTACAAACAAAGAAGATGAGTGACCCATCACCCATAGAGGACTCCACACTAGTAAAAGTTCTTTTAGCAGATTTAATCAACTCGGTGGTCTGAGCAAAGCTCCTAAAAATGAATGAATGTGTTGCACCGGTATCAAATAAAACACGACCCATATGTCCCTGAATAAGGAACTTACCCTCAATGGCTGGCGGTGCAGGCGGAGCTGGTGGAAGTATAGAATCCTGAATATGGTAGACCCTACCATACTGTAGCTGACCCTATTGTGGAGGAGCAACTGGGTTAGGAACCTGTGGAGGGAACTGAATGTACGGCTGCTGTGGAGCTCAAGGAAACTGTCTCCCAATCAACTGAGGACATTCCTTCTTATAGTGACCCGCCTCCCCGCATTGGAAACACCGACCTATCATATTTTCGGCATTTCGACCATGATTATTTCTAAACTGATTCACACCTTAGCCCTACTGGCCTCTGCCTCCCTGACCCCCACGACCTGGTTGTTGTTGTGTGGCACCCTAACCGTGCCTATTATTATGGTTCCCCGAATTAAACCCACCAGAACGCTGCCTGTTCAATAAGTCCCCCTGTTGGGGATCCCTTTCTTTCTGTTTACTTCCCGAAGGTTGGGACGAGGGAAAGACTCCTCCTCCAATCCCACTACCTCGCGGCCTTCTTTCTTGCCCCACTACGGAGGTCTTCTTGACACTTTGCAAAAATAGTCTATGCTCTTGGCAATGTAGTAGAGCTGCATTCATCACATCCCCAAAAGTCTGTAAAGCCGGATTACCCAGCAAGTGTTGTCGGATCCTCCAGTTTAACCCGCTCATAAACTTTGAAACTTTCTTTTCTTCGGAAGTCACTTCATCGGTACAAAACTTGCCAACCGGGTGAATTCCTCCTCATATTCCGCTACTGACCTCTCCCCTTGCACAAGGTACTGCAACCTCCTTATCATCTCCCCTTGAATTGCGGGAGGAAAGTACTTATGATCGAACAAAACCTAGAATTCAGAGATCGACATTGTATCCCTCTGTTCTGGCGTAGTCACGGACTCCCACCAGTGTAATGCGGACCCAACCAATTTAAAGGTAGCAAGGACTTGCTTCCTGTCCTCACCACACTCCACCATACGTAGATGGCATTGTATATCTTTCTTCCATTGATTCGCCTTTATAACATCTGAGCTCCCGTCAAATTCTGAGGGCTGACCCTTCAGAAAATATTCCCTAGCTCTCTCCCACGAAGAAGGTCCGGTAGGAACTTGGGCATCTGGCGCTCTTTATTGAGCCTGTGGCGCTTGTTGGTCCACTGCTGTCATGGTCGCATTAACGATTTGAGCCACTATATTCTCCACATCCACGACATTGAATGTTCCTTGTGGAGGCGGGGGAGGACCAACATCCTCATCTAAGACCCTATTGCGTCTTGTCGGGCGACCTCTTTTAGGCGGCATCTGAGATGGAGAAACAATAGAGTTAGAATTCTACTTAAAACAATCTATTTTGCAGAAGATCGTAAGCATAAGCAACACAGTAGTCCTAACATTAGGCTCTATATCAAAGAACTCTACGGTAGAACGTGACAAGTCCACAAAGATCCAAAAGACTCTAGAACCTGATGCTCTGATACCATCTGTGATAACCCGCATTCCGAAATAAGGGGTGGCCATCCCGATACCTCGACATAACGGAATCATGGATGGATATTGTGGAGGCAATGATTGTGCAACACAAATAAATATGATAGAAGTAATGACCAAGAAAGAACAAAGAAAATAAAACGTCAATCACACAACAACGGATGTACATGGTTCAGCAAAGATGTGCCTACGTCCACGGTGGTGCAGTCAGTATTATTTCTCAATATTTTGTAGAATGAGTACAAAGAATACAACTTGTCCTTTGCCCCGGACCTAGGGTTTAATTTATATATGTGTATGTTAGTTAGTGGAGATGATGGGTTCCTCTAAATTAGCCATCATCGCTATAACTTTCCTTCATGGGATCGTGCTCCCCTATAACTTCCCTTCATGGGATCGTGGGGAAATTGGATCAATACAAAAAGATGAAGGGCCTGGACTTTGGGCCGCTAGGGCTGGGCTACTCGTGGGAAAATTGGATCAATACAAAAAGATGAAGGGCCTGGACTTTGGGCCGCTAGGGCTGGGCTACTCGTCCAGGCCTATAGTACTAAATTCTGGGTACCCACAATTGCCCCTAAATTTGTTGTGCCATACATGTGGGCCCAACAGATTTAAATGATTAGCCATAATAGCCGTGCTGCAATTCCTCGGGAGCTGTAGAGTCGATTTCTGGCGGCAGCCGCTTCGCTTACTGTGCGATATGATTAGATTTTGAAGGTTTATTGGAATAAGGCTCATTTCTTTTCGTCGTTTCAGCTTTTCCAGCACTCTTTTATCTTCTGAGAACTCTTGCGCTTCGTACCTTCTACTTTCGATCTCCATTCTCGTTGCTTCTTTGTCACTTGACCTGATCTTCTGTCTTGTAAGTTTCTCGTGCCCTTTGCATTTTCTCTTTGGTTTGTAGATTTTCTTGTATTTTCCAATGGCGAAGATTGGAAATAGGTCAATCTCGAAATTTAGAAAATTCTACAACATTCCTGAGTGGGTAGAGATTGAGTGTTGTGCCTCGCCTCCTAGGAACGTTAGGGATATAGAGGATGCCCACTGGATTCATGCTTTGTTGCTTTCCCAGGGGGGACTTACTTTTCCCCGTAATGATCTGTTTTTGCATTTCTTTAGCTATTTTAGTATTTTACCCGCACAATGCTCACCCAATGTATGGAAAATAGTGAACGGAGTGCATAGGATAAATCAATTATATGGCACAAGGTTAGGGCTTGCCGAGGACTGCTTTTGTTACTCCTTCTCTTGAACTAGTTCAGGTGTCCTGTACCTCAAAGCTAGGAGCCCTGATAGGGTATTGGTAGTAAATCTACCTGATTCCCATAAGGACTACTGGCAGGAAGGTTTTCTTGTTAGGAATTAGCAGTTCTCTCCCCAATCTGAAGGGTCAAGGTCTGAAAGATTCACTGTTCCCTTTTATGGGGAAGAATATATAGGTAGATATTTGTACTGTTGCTTCAATCTCTGCTGACTTATGACTTTTCTGACACCTTTATGCGTTTTCTTTTACAGCGAGGTCATGGAACTTGGAGCCTGCTCTTAGCGAGGTCCGAATTTCTGAGTTGGTTAAAGATTGGAACATCAGAGAGCCTTTGGGTGACGACGAGCATCCCAGATCTGCCACTTTCTTATTAGAGTATAAGAACGTAGGCTCTAGCTTCATAGCACGACCTGTGGACAGTGTTCCAGAGTTTGCTTCCTTCGAAGAGACTACTGCCGAGCTAATCCAGTTGGACGAAGAGGAGAGGAGCTCTGAAAGTGAGCCTGTCGATAATCTTGGTGGAGGGAGCTCTGTCAGTAGCAGTTCTTCTAATTCTGAGGAGGATTCTGAAGCTCAAGGATCGTCGAGCACATCCAACAGTTCTGGTGAAGAGAATCCTCCCAGGAAGAATTTGATCAGAGATGATGACGATGATGATGACGTGCTCCTTGCACAGAGGTCCAAGAAACTGAAGTCTGCATCTGGGGTCATAGCTACTGGTTCTCGGCCTTCTTCTCAGGAGCAAGAGAAGAAGAGGAGAGAGGAGGAGCAGGTGAGAGAGAGGGAGAGGAAAAAGGAAGATGAGAGGAGGAAGGTGTAGGAGAAGAAGAAAGTGGAGGAGAGAAAGAGAAGGGAGAGAGAAAAGGAGGAGGAGAGGAGGAAGATGGAATCGAGGACCAAAATAGTCCAAGCCATGGTCCCAGTATCTGCCTTGCCTGAGGGGGCTTCGGTGGCCACTTCTCCTCAGCTAGCCCCTGCGCTGCTAGAGAGAGCAGTCCTTCCTGCGGATCGCCAGAGGGCGTTGGAGCCCGATCAACTGGCTCTGCAAGCTAGCCAGAGGCTTGCCTTGGTAAAGTTCTCTTCTAATTCTCAATTTATTTTTACAAGTCTTTATGGTTTCTTCTTTTTGATTTATTCTTTATTCTTTGCAGTTTGTGACCGACTTCGTTGTGCTCTATCGCTCTCGCGACGAGCTGGTGAGGAGGAATGGTGAGCTAGAATAGCAAAAATATGCTCTGGAAGCCAGGGGCTCTCAGCTGGAGGCCGACCTGAAGGCTACTGAAGCAGCTCGAGTTTCATCTGACCTGGCCCTTGTCAATTCTGCTCGTGAGAGAGATGATGCGGTCAGGGAGCTGAGGAAGGCTTATGATCTGGTGTGCACGAGCAAGCTGGACCTTGCAGAGAAGAACAGGGTTCTGGCCGAGCAACTGGAGGCGGAGAAAGCCCAGGCAGGCACCCTTAAGTGCCTTATGATATCTGCATCTTTACAATACTTGAGAAACCCACCACCTCTATACTCACTCCCGTTGTCGCTCCTCAAATACTTGATCTTCTTCCCCGTTTGATTCTCCACCATGGCTTTCCACTCTTTGAACTTCTCGAAAACCTCTGATTTTTCCATCAAGTAATAGACCCACACTTTTCGTGAATAATCATCTATGAAAGTCACAAAGTATCTAAAGTCGCCTATGGAAACAACATCTGAAGGCCCACACACGTCGGAATGAATATAGTCAAGAGTCCTTTTACTCTTGTTCGTAGATATAGTGAATTGCACTCGAGTTTTCTTTCCCATCACACAATACTTGCAAAAATCGAGTTTGCATCCGTGTACCCCTTTCAATAACTTTAATCGATGAAGTTCTTCTATGTCCCGTTGGCTCATGTGACCAAGTCTTATGTGCCACAATTGTATCTCATTGATTTTTGGCTCCGTAGAGACTACTTCTCCACCCACTACCGTATTTCCCTTCAATCTATAAAGATTGTTCGGTAACTTTGTTTAGCGCAAAATTACCATCGATCCCCTTTTCACCTTCAAAGCCCCACCCTCGGCTTAAATCACACACCCCTTTGAATCGAGTGCGCCTAAGGAAATCAAGTTCTTTTTAAGTGACGGAACATGCCTCACTTCACTTAAGGTTCGGACAACCCCATTTCACCTCTTTATGTGCACCGACCCAATTCCCAGTACTTTGCACGTAGCATTATTTCCCATGAGAATCTCACCACCGGTATTGGACTTGTAATCCTCAAACTATTCCCGGTCTGGACACATGTGGTATGAACATTCGGAATCTAGAATCCAACCATCAATGTGATCGACAGAAAAAGAAGTAAAAACCTCTTCGTCTTCCTCTTGAGTAGCAACACCGGCCACATACTTACTAGCATCTCCTTTCTTATCATCCTTCTTCCACTTCGGACAATTCCGTTTAAAATGACCCTTTTTATGGCACTTGAAACAATCAATCGTGCTAATGTCTCGAGATTGAGACCTTTGGAAGCCCCGATTATTTTCACCCCGAGACTTTGACCTTCCTCTTCATCCACCACCACCAACCTTGTCTACCAAGCCCTTACCTTGAGAAGATGAACTACCTCCACCATTATCATTTTTCTTCTTCATGGCCACGTGAGAAATAATGTCCTGCATTACATCATTGAACTTGAGAGTAGTCTTCCCAAACATAACTGTGGTGACAAAGTGCTCATATGAATCGGGCAACAAAGCAAGTAAAAACAACACTCAATCCTCCTCGCTAAATCGAACACCAATCCGGTTCAAAGAGTTGATCACAGCATTGAAGACATTTATATGCTTTATCATATCACCGCCCTCCTTCATTCCTAATTTGAAGAGCATCTTCTTTAGAAACAATTTATTTGACAAAGACTTGCCCAAATAAATCTCCTCTAATTGATCCCACAGGCCCTTGGCCGTAGTTTTCGATATCACGTGATTGAGCACATCATCGGTGATATACATTTCAATTAAAGAAATCATCTTTTGATCAATATCGCTCCATTCGTCTTCGGTCATATCCACCGAACGCTTCTATATACCCAACAATGCTATAACCAACTGTTGTTGAATAAGAACACCCCGCATCCTTCTTTGCCACAAACCAAAATTAATTTTATCATCAAAAGGTTTTATCTCAAACATCATTGAGCCTCCGAATCCATAACTAGGATCTCACTTCTTAGGGCCTCCGCTTGTAGAAGTTGATTCGAGAGTACGCGACACCTCTTCCGCCATTTGGAACAAATTTTAGAACTTATGTCAATATCACTCAAATTGATTCAAGCCGAACCAAAATATCGAGAAAACCAAGCAACCAAAGCTCTGATACCACTTGATGCGCTAAAACAATCCTATGTTAAGCAACCAAGACCATAAAACTCACTTCGAAATTTTACCAAATACTTGGTGTACGGAAAACACTCAAGACCTTGTTCCTAATGAAAATCAAGTGTGCAAACTCAAAACGAATCCAACCAACAATCAACAAGTAGGATAACAAGAACACACAAGCAATCAAAGCAAAGAAATGACAACAATATAACGTGGTTCACCCAAACAAGGGTTACATCCACAATGGTAGGATTTCTTCTTTCTTTGATAAATGGAGGAACCACAATGTTACACACTCACACTCTTTATCTCTCCAAGAAAGTCACTCACAACCAAGCACAAGAACTAATCTTTAAACAAGAAGCTCTCACTCACTTTTCTCTTTGAAAACTCATAAAATGTTCACTCTAAAGCTGGAAAAACAACACTATATTTAAAACAGAAAATATGCTCCTATTTATAGATTTTCCTCAAAGTGGCAATTTTGTAAATATCGAGCAAAAACTATTTTTCTCCCAAAACAGCCGAGAACAACGGGAAGCCACTGGAGAGCCAAAATTAGGGGTGTTCGCGGTCTGGTCCAGTCCGATTTTGGGGTTCTTTTGGGACCGGACCGCATTAATCGGTCCTAAAAAATTACTAACCGAGACCGGATCGAAATTATCGGTCTCGATCCCATTAGATTTTCAAACTGTCCGTGTTCGGTCTCGGTCCTATTCGGTCCATACCAATAAAAAAAACACATTTTTTATCATTAAAAACAACACTTTTTTTTTGTAAAACTTCATTTTTTATTAAAAACAACACATGTAAAACTCCATTAAAAAACAACACATTTTTTATTAAAAAATGCATTAAAACAACTATTTTCTTTTAAAAAAAACAAAAACTTTCTTTTCTAAAAAAACAACACTTTTCTTTTAAAAAACAACACTTTTCTTTTTAAAAAACAACACACTATTTAAAAAAACAGCACTATTTTAAGAAAAACAACACACTATTTAATTTAATTTCAGAAGAAAAAAAATATGTAAATCTGTATTTATTTATTATTATTTTTTTAATAAAACATCAAGCACAAACACCCAATCTGTTTCCTCATATTGTTCCTAATTTGACAGATCTATAATCTCATTGAAGTTGCGTTTTAGAAGTATGAGTCATGTTCTATATTAAGGTCCTTCCATTAGGCATATCACGAACAAAACTAGAATCCATAGAAAATTATATTTACTTCTCATAAAGAATCCATTTATTTCTCATAAAGGTTAGATCTAGAAAAAATCCATTTACTTCTCATAAAGGTTAACAAACATTTAGATCTAGAAAAATAAGTGAAAGTGAAATACCAGATGGGCGATGGGCGGTAGCTGGCTGCGGTGGCTGGCGATGGGCGGTGGTTGCCTGCGGTGGGCGGTGTCTGCAGCTGGGCGTGCTGGGCGATGGGTGTGCTAGTGCTCGGCGATGGGCAATCGTGTGTGTGAAGAGAGAGATGGGAAGGGCGGCTGTGTTGTTTGTTGTTGTGTAGAGAGAGAGATAAGAAATGTTTATGTTAATAGGGATGTAACTTGTTGTGTCCGTGTGGGTATATTGGGGTAAAAGTGTGTGTGTGGGTATATTGGGGTAAATATATATATATATATATATATATTTTTTAATAAATGCGGTCCGGTCTAGACCAAAATCGTTTTTTAAGAGCCAAAACCGAGACCAAACCGAATAGTGAGGTTCTACATATTTTAAAACCGAATTAAAATCGATTTTAAAAAAAAAACGTAAAAGTAGGCTCGGTTCGGTTCGGTTCGATTTTTTCAATCCATTCGGGTTCATGCACACCCCTAGCCAAAATACACCACACTTAATGGCCTTATTGGTCTTTCTTCCCTATCCCTGTCGTTTAGAATAAGCCAAACATAAGTTAGTCTTCTTCTTGTATGACTTTTCTTGTTCTGTTATTAAACTATCCGTACTAATGATTTGACCTTAGCTTGAATTTTTTTTTAACTAACTTCTAAACATCTCTAAGGATCTATAAGAAAGCGCTGGAAAAACTTTTGAAAAATCTTGGCAATTTAAGGAATTATGAGATTTGAGGAAATTGGCTTCACTGCAATATGCAAGGAGGTTTGGAACCAAGACGTCATTCTTCTTGAGGTAGAGACCAAAGACGATCACATTCTAACAGTTATATTTCATAGAGTCATTAGGTACGATTAATCTCTTCTTGAGGTAGAGACCAAAGACGATCACATCCTAACAGTTATATTTCATAGAGTCATTAGGTACGATTAAACACACTCAATTTTCATTTTAAACAAGTTCATCAGTTAATATATATATTCATTTGAGCCGGTGGTTCCATGTATCTTACATAGCAGCTCTACAAAGGGTCGACCAAGTGCTAAATGCACCCAACCTCTAACTCCTACCATTGAAAATGTTCTTCCACCACCTGCCCCTATTGATGTTGAAAAAACTCCTCAGAACCACAATTCCAGGTCTAAGGCTATTGGAACCGACCACCAAGTGGTGGATTTTCACAAAACATTTTCCCTTGAACTTATGGAGGACCAATCTCTAGTGAGGAGAGGTGAGAAAATGCCTCTTAAGGAGGAAGCTGGACCAACCTTTGTTAAACGAAGGGTAATCATGAACTATGACCCCATTGAAGAGGAAGAAAATAGGCTGGCTCGTCTACACTACCAAGACATAAATAAGAAATATTTGGCCTTTATGGATGCCCTGAGGGAGGGACAACTAGAGGACCCAGACTCGTTCGACTGTGTTAAAAAAATCACCTTCCTAGGCACTAAGGTAAAAATATATTCGAATTTGCGCTTTAACTTCATTTTGATATTTGAATTCTGATTTCTCTTATTCTTGTAGATGGGTATGATTGTCTCCTACATGGCAAATAAGTGGAAAGTGAATAAAGAGCGAGAATTAACATTGAATTAAGGTTAAGGTTGTTCCTACACTTAACATTGAACTAAGGTTGGAGGCTAAGGTTGTTCCTCACTACAACAAATTACACATTTAACTCCGAAATTTTTCGTAGCCAAAATTTCATATTTCGTTGCAGATAGTTTTTGGCAACGAAATTTATTTCGTAACAGGTTCGTGGCCAAAGGCCCGTTGCTAAATGTATATGGCCACGAAATTAACTTTCGTTGCCAATTGTTTAGGTCATTTTCCACGAAATTATTTTCGTGGATAATTATCATATTTAGGCTACAATTTATTTCGTAGCTAAAAGTTCAACATTTCGTTGCGAAATATCTTAATTTCGTTGCCAATTCTATATGCAAACTACTGCTATAAACTTTTAGCTACGAAATTTACAATTTATTTTGTAGCTCATTGTTGAACATCTTGTTGCTAAATGTCTACCTTTCGTTGCCAATTCTATAAATAGAAACTTTTAAATACAAAAATTGTACCTTCCCTCAAGATCTATTGGCTACAAAATTCAATTGTCGAAGAATGTTTCTTAATCATTAATTTTTCAATAATAAACTATCAAATCTTAAACCGCACTTTTATTTATGAATTGCATATTTAACTACTAAAACATATATTTTGGTAAAGGAATGTTTCCAAATATATATATTTTTATTTTGAAATTGGTAAATTAATGTATACCACCAAATTTACACAAATTACCATCTAAAAATAACACATTCGTTAAAATCCACAAAATAACTAAATTATCATAAATAATATCCACATTAAGTCACATACACATACATTGTCAAGTCAACTAAACACTAGTTAAAGGACGTAGAAGTCCCACATTTCATCCCCTTACAAACGACAAATATCCACAGTGCAAAAAAATAACTTAAACTAGTTAAAGGACTTCAAAGTCTCCAATTCCATTTGCAAATGTCAAAAGTTAATGGAGCCTCAAAAATAGCTTCCTGTCACGTCAAATCTGCAATTAAGAAAATAAAATATCATTAGCTAAAATATAGTGGGATTTGATTCGTCTTTATCATGAAAAAGTTATAACAATGAACGGAATATAATAATTAAAGAGATAATAATCGATTACGAATCATTTTAAAAGCATACGAGTAGCAAAACTAAAGGATGTCTAGATTACCATTGTTCGGAAGATGAGGAACGTGATGCGATCAACGACTGAATCAACTTATCGGACTTCGCTTGTCGAGCTAGAATATCCTCTAGCATTGCACGCTGATTCTCCATATCGACCTTTTGTGCCACTGACTCTTCTCTTTGAATTGTTGCCTCTATCTCACGAGCTTGTAAACGCTCCATCAAATCTTCTTGAGCTTTCATAGACTTCTCAAGTGCCTCTTCCAATTCAGCATTCCTCAATCGCAATAGATTAATTCTAGAATCCTTTTTTTTGGACCATACCCAAGCCCGTTAATATATCCTGGTCTTATGCCAAGAACTTTATCTGCTATCTCATCTGAGCTCATCATGGTACCATTCTCGGATATTGATTCAGATTCAAGGCGTTTCATCTCATTCTGCAAACAAAATAGAAGAAAAAGGATTACAGGTTTAGCCAAACTGTCGAGATGTCTATAATTTTTAAGCTAATTAAAGACAATAATTTTAACTGCGTGTGTAATTTTTATACCGAAGATAAGAGTACCAAAGGAATTACAAGCCAACAGTGTTTGTTGGTTTGTAATTCATCAACAATAGGGTAAATTCAAAATAAAATTAATAAGACTTACATAGATCGTTTTGGCTTCGGGAGATGTCCACTTTTCATCTTTACAATGAGTTTCTTTATAAAACTTGATCCTATTCGGCTCTTGACTGTCCACCTCTTTACTCCTCTATTAAATAACAAATAATTAATAAATGTACTTGTAAAATAAAATTCTCAATTGACACACCAAAACAAGTTGATATATTACCAGTTCATGACGAACCACCACAAATGCTTTTGACCCTTGATTATGCTTTACAACTTGTTTAGACTTGTTAATCTGATTTATAATTCATTGTCTCTGCAGTAATTTTTCAAACATCATAAGTATGCATATTTTAATAAAAGAAAATATTTACAAGTTACAACATCAAAAATAGTTCAAACCTGATATCTTGGACTTCCATAAAGATCACATAGACTAAGCCAATTATCCTTGGTCATATTAGCAGGGACATTTTCTCGAGCCTCCTCCGCTGATCCATATTTTTTATACAGTTCACGAAGCTTGCTCCGTTGACTCCTACTTCTCCATTTCATTAGCTCTTCCAAACACTCCTTTGCATGATCATCCAAATCAATGTCGAATTTCTCCTGAAATTTTATACTCAATCAGTAACTCATCAAATGAAACAATGTAAGAGAAAGAGTCCATGCCTTCTTCATGGTGATAGTAGAGCAAATAACATTGCTTGTAAAAATAGCTCATTTGCCAATAAACACATTGCATCTGTCTAGACTGATGAACTAGCTAGAATCATTGTTATAAGAGTGGAGTAAATTAACTAGAGATATTGGAGAAGAAAAATCCCCCCGGTAGAAAATCATAATATCAACAGCAAAACAACAAGTGAGATGGATCTTTGAAACCTCTAGCAACCTTGTGAAAGTATGAAGAGATCAATTTTGTAAAACAAAATAAAATTTGCAGATTCACTACAGTATGAAGAGATCATTTATCATTGATCTCTTTAATTGGATGGCCTTAGCACATGTTTGCAAAATAAAAAATATTAAAAACTAAAATGAATAACTGTACAGGGAACAAAATAGAGAGACACGTAGAATCACTGTACAGGGAACAAAATACCATTTGACATCAAGTTTTTCAACCCTGATTCCCTTTCTAGAATAAGAATACCACTTCCCACATAACATTATGCGCCAACGGGTATTAAAACAGGTCCTAGGAACCAAAACAGGTCCTGGGAACTGGTTCCATCGTTTGCAAGAAAGAGAGAGATTCGAAATTAAACTAATGTGCCACATGGCAGACTTAATATGAATCTTTCATATATCTGAATCAAGTCAAATTAATCCCCTAAAAAGGGATTGATCAAAAGAGAGGTCAAGGCATCAAGCAGCCTATTGATGAAGGTTTCAACACTGTTGAAGTCATCAAATTAATTCCCCATTTTTGTATTGTCTGATAAACAAAACAAAAATGCATCCAAAGTTCATTGTGAAAATACCCTTAATTGCGAAGAAGGTTTCAACACTGATGAAGATCAAGAAGAAGAAGTAATGGCCGGTGTGAAAAAAGAAGCCTGCCCATTGAAAAGTCATTTGAAATGGAGGATCTTAACACCTCCTACAGGCTTCTTGAATCTAATAAATTAAGAATTAAGAAGTGTAAAGAGTATAAAGGAGAAGCATCTGATTCAGAAGAAGACATAAAGTTCCCAAAATTGAAGACCTCAAATTATTTTCCTCCTTAGTTAACAGTAAACTAAAAGCCTGCAACAAGAAGAAAGAAGCAGTGAGTAAGCAGAAGAAAACTATGAAGGCCAATCCTATAGGAAGTGTCTTTTAGTCCAAAAAGAAACAAAGTTAGAGGAGTAGGTAATATCCAAAGTTTTCAATAATCAACACACTAATATGGAATATTAGAGGAGTAGGTAATAAACCTACTAGAAGAAGATTGGAAAAGCTCTGTAAGTCTCATAACTTTTCTTTCCAATCAATTCTTAAGCCTGTGATAGATGGGGAGAGAATTGATTATTTGAGAAATAAATTGGAACTTTGATGATTGTTAAGCTAGTAATTCAAATAAAATGTAGTATTTTTAGAGGCAGGGAGTATGAAATTAGTTATATAACTTGGATACTAGTTATACAATTCACTACAGCTATATAACACACAGTGAATCAACGATGACAATTCTGAATGATGACATATGAACACATAGTGAATCAAGTCAAATTAATGATGAAATTCACTACAGTACATCCAATTAAAGAGATCGATGATGAATGATGCAATTCACTACAATTATATAACTTGGATATAAGTTATACTATGAAATAGTCATGAAATTCTGAATCAAGTCAAATTAATCCCAAGAATAGGGATTGATCAAGATAGAGGCCAAGGCATCAAACCCCAAACCATGGGCCATGTTTGTTGATGAGCACACACTGAATCAAGTCAAATTAATGATGAAATTCACTACAATACATCCAATTGAAGAGATCAATGATTAATGATGCAATTCACTACAGTTATATAAGTTGGATATCAGTTATACTATGAAATAGTCATGAAATTCTGAAATTGTAGTATGAAATGAGTTGTATAACTTG
Organism: Sambucus nigra; assembly: GCA_949130495.1. Classification (NCBI taxonomy): domain Eukaryota; kingdom Viridiplantae; phylum Streptophyta; class Magnoliopsida; order Dipsacales; family Adoxaceae; genus Sambucus; species Sambucus nigra. Next base: position 68,158,742 of record OX422218.1, on the reverse strand, counting down.
GATATCAGTTATACTATGAAATCAGTTGTCACGAATAGAAAACTAGCAACGATGACATATGAACACACACTGAATCAAGTCAAATTAATGATGATATTAATGAGCCGTGGGTGCCGTGGGTGCTATGGGAGCCGTGGGTGCCGTGGGTGCTGTGGGTGCCGTGGGTGCTGAGGGAGCCTCCTTTATGCTATTTGACCGAAGACGTCTTCCTGGCGCCATACTGAAAAAGAACATCAAAACACAATTTTTTTTTGCATATTTAGTAATGAATAATAAGAAAAATAACATGTAGTATTATAAAATATTGTAATTTCTACAACATTTTACTGAAATCAACAAAAATGACTATCATCATCCATTCATTATAAAGAACATGTTTTATTTGACAAGGGTAACACATTATCCATTCATTATAGTTTGATCCAATATAAAGAGGAACAACAATCACATGCATGGTCATTCATAGCAAATCAACAAAAATTACAATGGTAAAATGGAGGCAATCAATATCACTATCATCATCCTCAACCAGCAGTACAGGCCATTACATAGTTTCCATTAACAAAGTTAATCTATATCACTATCACCATCCTCAACCACTACGAGTTCTTCCACATTTTCACAATATTCATCAAGTGTTTCGTCTTCATCATCAACGGAATCAAGGGAAATAATGTCTTCGTCCGATGGTACTCCTTTGTCTATATCCACAATTCCAGCATCAATAGTGTCCGCCTCTACATCGTTTCTCTGCAACTGACCAACATCAACTTCTATAATCTCAGAAGCCTCTGATGAAGCATTTTTCTGGTACACAAAATCGTTTGTTTCTGATACACCTGTGTCCATTTCTTCCACCCCGAGATCATACAAGTGTCTATGCTGGAATTCCTGAACAACTTGCCAATTTTTTTCCCAATTTTGTGTCATTGAGATAAAACACTTGTTTTGCTTGAATGGCTAGCACATAAGGATCACTCTTGTACCACCTACCATTAACATTGATGCTTGTAAAGTGATCATCGATTTGTATTCCTGATTTTTTCTTTTTATCAGCTTCAAACCAGTCACACTCAAAAAGGAGAACTCGATTTCCTTTGATATACTCTAACTCAATAATATCGTTCAATACACCATAAAAGTTAATCTCTTCGTCATTATGATCTCCTTTAATAACTAAACCACTGTTTTGACTTCTTCTGCGATTGTCACGGTCTTTAGTGTGAAATCTAACTCCGTTTACTATACAACTTTTGTACTTATTTGCCCGTATGTCAGGACCACATGCTAATGCATATAATTGCTCAGTACATTCTGGAGACTTCTGGTCGTACAAGTTTTTCATCTATTAAAGAAAAATTTTGAATGATATAAGTTAGACCAATTATATTACTTAAAAAATAATTAAATTTATACATCAATATTATGTTATGATAACTTTAATTAAACTTACGCGTTCTTCAAACCAGCTAGGGAAATTCCTTCGACTTCTCTCTTCTAAATTCAAAGGGCTTTCTTTCTTCAGCTCCTCTATATGCTCACTAACAATGGTAATAATTATAACAATAAGATTCATAGTAGTTGGAAAATTAATAATTATGAAGATTACTTCCTCGTTATTAACTTACTCTATATATGGAGCCACTTTCTCACAATTATTCAACGTATACCACCGCATCATTTCCATCTCAGTCACTGTGAGAAAGTCAAAAGTACATGCCCCAAAAGGGCGTACCTTTTGAGAGAATACATCCAATCCCCCCTCTTGCTCCTCCCCGTCGTAATTTCTTTCCGAGCGGTTGAGTTTAGTTTCAATCCCGTCAAAGTACATTGAGCAAAATGTCAAACATTCATTAACAATGTAGGCTTCTGCTATAGAACCTTCTGGTCGAGCTTTATTACGCACGTAACCCTTTAATGTGACCAAGTACCTATTAGCATTTACAATGATATAAATTACCACATGTTAAATCTATAAACTATACGTAAAAAATAAGTATTTTGACTTCAACCCCCACTTTTAATGTCAAGTTTGACTTAAAAATTAGGGGCTTTGTCGAAATAGCCCTAAAATATGACTATGAGTATATTGACATACCTTTCAATAGGATACATCCACCTATATTGCACCGGTCCTCCAAGCATAGCCTCTCGCGGCAAATGAATAGCTAAGTGGACCATTATATAAAAAAAAGTCGATGGATAAATCAATTCTAGTTTGCACAAAATCACGACAATGTCTTTCTCCAACCTCTTCAGTTCTACTACATCTAGTGTTTTACAACACAAATCTTTGAAAAATTCTCCAACTCAACAATTTCACTGTATACTTCCTTGCGCAAATATCCACGAGTTCCAACGGGCAATAAACATTGAAATAGAACATGACAATCATGGCTTTTCAACCCCGATACCTTACCATCACTAATGTTCACACACCGTGAGATATTTGAAGCATATGCATCTGGAAACTTCACTGATTTCAAGAACTCACAAAAACCTTGTTTCTCTAACTTACTAAGTGTATAACATGCAGGCGGTATTATATATTTATCCCCATTCCGCTTCAAATGTAATTCCTTCCTTATCTTCATATCCTCCAAATCTTGCCTCGCCTTATATGTGTCTTTTGTTTTTCCCTCAATATTTAATAAAGTTTCCAACACACTCTCACAAATATTTTTTTCAATATGCATGACATCAAGGTTGTGTCGAAGTTTTAATGTTTTCCAATATGGTAATTAAAAAAAAATGTTTTTTCTTGTCCAGTTGAGCTCTTCAGGTGTACATTTCCTCTTTTTATTACCCGAATGTTTCCCCGGTATATAATCATTGACATGATTCAATTGTTGCAACAAATCATCCCCATTTAAGTCCATGGGCTTTAACCAGAGCTCTTGCTTACCATTAAATTTTCTACTCTTCCTCCATATATGGTTGGGATCCAAATATCGGCGATGGTCCATATAACATATCTTACTCCTTATTCTTTTCGAAGAAGTATCTTTGTTACACGTAGGACAAGCCAAATAACCCTTAGTGCTCCAACCAGACAAATTACCATACGCCGGAAAGTCATTTATAGTCCACAAAACTGCCGCATGCATTTGAAAATTCGTTTTGGTGGATGCATCATATGTTTCTACACCAACTTCCCATAACTCATTCAACTCATCAATTAATGGTCGTAAATACACATCCATATCCTTACCTGGTGCCAGAGGTCCTGGAATAAGTAATGACATCATAAAAAATGACCCTTTCATACATAACCAAGGTGGCAAGTTATATGGCATAAGTATTACCGGCCACATGCTATATGAGTTGTGCATATTACCAAAGGGGTTAAAACCATCACTTTCTAGGCCAAGCCTTACATTACGAGGGTCTTGAGAAAACCACTTATGCTCCGCATCAAAATCCTTCCATGCACTAGAATCTGCAGGATGTCTCAATACATTATCTTTGACACGTTTTTCTTTATGCCACTTCATATCATCGGCCATTTTTCTCGACATAAACAGTCTTTGAAGTCTTGGCTTTAGTGGAAAGTAACAAAGTATTTTGTGAGGAATGTGTTTACCCCCATCATTATTAACCTTCCATCTAGACTCTCCACATATTGGACACTCATGTTTATTTTCAAGCTCCTTCCAAAACAAACAACAATCCTTTTTGCATGCATGAATCGATACGTATCCTAATCCCAAGCCACGCAACATGCTCCTTGCCTCATAATCTGACTTTGGAAGTGTCTCACCATCGGGAAAAGCTTACTTCAATAGTTCAAGCAACATCTTGAGTGATTTATTACTCTAGTGATTGATCACTTTCAAGTGGAGCAACTTTACGAGGAAAGACAGTACAGAGAATTTTTTGCAACCAGGATATAATTCACACTCTGCATCTTTCAATAATTTATTAAAATTTGTCTTATCCCCGACACCAACTTGTCTAGGAGTACCAACTTCAAACTCTTCAGCTAGACCAGCATCAAAGAAAAACCCTTTTTGCATGTCTTCCAACACTTCTTGCATCTCGTCCCCTTCTTCATTTTCATTATCAATCCAATCATCAACATCAATATTAGCATCATTAGCATCATCATGAACTATATCATTAGAGCATTCCCCGTGATATGTCCATTGTGTGTAGGTGGTACAAATACCTTTTAAGAAAAGATGATCTTCTACTTCATCAATATTTCTGAGATCGATGTTATGACAATTGCAACATGGGCACCTAATGTAACTGTTGGGTCCCATATGATCCTTTGCAAATCGAATGAATGATCTAACACCCAAGACATACTTTTCACAAAATCTATTTGTTTCTTTCATCCAACTCTTATCCATCTAGTTCACATGAAAATCAAACACATTAAAATATTAGTTTATTATTTCATATAATATTTTTGTTGTCTAAGATTCCAGAGCATAAGACAAAATATATTTATTCATAACCACTAATCAATATCCATAAAACTAGAGGATATAGGGAAGCCCTCAAGTCAAAACACAGTATTTCTAATTAGGTTCCCACTACATAAGCCTAAGTCCCCTTATTAATGAAAAAGCAACACAGAACATTAACAATAAAACAGGTGTTTTCTTCAATCTTATTAAATTTTTTCTACATATATATACTACCTATTGGGCAGGCGTGCTACATATACACTGCGTAGCAAGTTAAGTAGAAAAAAAGTGGGATCTAGTAATATACTAAACAAAGTCGTAGTAAATACCTTGAAATTATAATCCACAATTCGAAGGGTACAAGTCATTGGAACAAATAAATTACATATTATTGTTACAAAATAGGTCTTAACAATGGTTTAGTACTAGAAAAAATAAATTAGTGATTCCATTATGATGACTGTTAGTCAAACACCCAATTTTCACCAGTTAGAACTTTAAAAAAATAAGAATCGTATTATATATTTATATTCAACAGATAACTCTTCACTAATTAACATACTGGAGATAAAAATTATGCTTTGTGAGTAATCTAATAGGAATCTAATTAACTATCACCCTAAATAGGACCACAAACTCGATTTGTTTTAAAACTATTTACCCGTCCTATTAAAACTTTCTTAATGTAACACGCAAGACATGGTAGAGCGTCAATGTTGGTAGATTTAAAGGAGCACGGAAAAATAAACTTTGAATATACGAATTTTGAGAACAATGTCAAAATTCATGTCTATATCTAAAACAATAAAAGTACATAGGTATGCACCAATAAATTTAACATAAACAAGATATTATCAAGATCCTACTATTAAACAAAATAAATATATGAATGAGATAGGGGTTATCACAAAAAATTAGCAAACACAACAAGAATAAATCAATACACGCAAACAAGAAAAAATCAGCACACACCAACAAGATTAAATCCCCAAAATTTTATTTCAAGATTAAATCCCTAAAAATTTATTTCAAAATTTAACAAGATTAAATCTATAGAATTATGTCAAACAATATTTGTTTCGAGATTAAATGTGTCAAAATAACCCAAAACCCACTTAAAAAAATGATTTTATTTTTCAAATTCTTATAGATTGTATACTAATGTGTTACAAAACAAGATTACAGAGAGAGTGTGTTACAAAAGAAATCACAAAACAAGACTAAGGGTATTACAAATATTACAAAACAATACTTCCAATCGTTTTGGCTAAAAAAATGAAACCTAAGAGATGAAATTTAAGGGATTGTCTGGATTTTAGCCTAAAAATTACAACATGAATGTGGGGATTTTGATGTGAGAGAATTAATAAAGACCCAAAATCATACCTAACCCCTTTTTTTCCCAATCTGAGATAAAGATCTAACCGAAAAGTTTTACCATTTTGGACTCCCAAATGTTTTGGCCATGAACTCCCAAACGTTTTGGACTCCCAAACGTTTGGTCATGAACTCAAAGATCACCGAGAGATGGATTCAGATCGCCGACAGAGAGAGAGAGAGAGAGAGAGAGAGAGAGAGAGTACCTGATTGAGATCGTTTTGGACGAAGGGATTGGAGGGGCTGAGATGGAGATCGTTTTGGACTCCCAAACGTTTTGGAGCGGCTGAGCTAGAGATCCTTTGGTTTTGGAGGGATATTAAAAAAAAGAGTACCTTTTACCACAAAAGAAATGGTTGTCAAAAAACATATATATATTAGATCACGAAATTAATTTCGTGGCAAAAATAATATATTAACTACTACGAAATATTTCGTTGCCAATAATAAAAATTTTGTTGCTAAATATTTCGCATTAGACCCAAGCGCGGGAAGACGGGGGCGCCAATTTTTTGGGACCTATTATCAACGAAATTTTAATTTTCGTTGCCAAATCTAATACTTTTAGCCACGAAATAAATTTCGTAGGAGATGTTGATATTTAGCCACCATTTTTTTTTTGTAGGTAAGAAAATCGGAGCTAAATGTAAGTTTTGTTGTAGTGACACTTAAAGAAGGAGGAGGCTAAGGTTGTTCCTACACTTAACATTGAACTAACAACTGAGAGAGATTTCCAAAAGAAAGCTAAGTTGGATCTTTTGAAAACAAAAAATATCTAGAGAAGAAGAAAAATGATAAATATGCCATCATGAATGAGAAAACGAAGACAAATGAAGATAACACCCATCTTTAAAATAAGGTACCTGATCTAAAGAGGTAGCTAGTGGATAAAGAGCGAGAATTAAAGGATGTTATCCAGGAAGATAGGGCTTTGGCTTCATTCATTTGGTTCAAATATCTAAAATCTTTTCTAAACTCTTCGTACCTTGGGCTATTAAAGTTCTAATGCTTTATGAATGGGTACAAAGATCTTTTAAACGAGGCAAAGGTTGCTCGTTCAGATAGGAACTTGTACGGCTACGACCCAATCAATCATGAAGGAGTTAATGAAGACACAATTTTTTTAACATAAAAGGTTTTGCAAAGTACCATGAGCTGATCATAGAGCCTTGGACACCCGTTGGTTTTAGTGTGGAAGACCTCGCTCTCTCCATGCGCAAAAAGCTTGGTGGTCTCCATACTCGTTTTGCCCCCAACAACTTGGTCACTAATCCTTTATGTGACCACTTTCAGCATTTGGTTCCGTACTATTTTGGATGCAATGTTTCGAAACTTTGAATGTTTTTCACTTTGAACTTCTTGAATAAATATTTCATTCTCTGCCATTTTCACTTCGTATTTTTCTTGAATGAATGTCATACTTTCTGTTATATGCATAATTACTTATTATGCTTCTATTCAGTGTCATCCTGAATATAGACATGGCTGAAATGTTCATCAGTCAAATGTTTAATAGGAAATTTGGACGGAGGCATTTGGTGAAAACCACCCGTCACCAAAATGAATAGTAGATAAATCTTCAACAAATGATTTAGACTGAGGAGTTCAATGGAAAATCGATCGTCAGCTAAATGACAACTTGATAAATCTTTAGCAAGTTATCTAGACTTAGGTGTTCGATGAAAATCAACTGTCAGTTAGATTATAATTCGATAAGTCCTCTATAGGTGATCCAAATTGAGGTGATTGGTGAAAATCGAATGACACTTAGATAATAACTCAATAACTCAATGGATTCCCGAAGAATGACACAGCTAAGTTGCTCGATTTTGGCCGACCGCTCAGTGATCATACCCTGATTATCTATTAACTGGCTTGTAAGGAAAAAAAATTAGTAATCCATAGTATAGATACCCCTTTAAAGTTAATTATAAGTGGATTAAGTTGCCCTTCATGACTTAGGTGTTTATCTTCATTCCACATACGTCGGACTGTGTTGATCAGATGGATAAGGTCTGATAGGATCGATAACATTACTGAGTAATCAACCAAGATTTTTCGTAGACTATCATAAGATTGGAAAAGGCATGCTGGGATATTATCTCGTGCTTAACTTTCCATGACTTATGAGTACGGAACGGAGTGTCAGGGATAAGATCCGACATGTAGCCTTCATCCTACCATTTTTTTGTGTTTACAACTTAAATAAGCATATATTGAACAATTTAGGTGGGCAAAGTAGATGTGAAAATATTAAAAAAAAAAACATTCACTTTATTATAATAAAATTTTGATGTTGTGCATTGATTAAGGAAGATAAATAATGAGGAAAATATAAAAGTACATGGCTGAATGAAAGATAAACTTTCTAAATGGATACAAGATTGAGAGTGCGCACGCTCTCATGGATTAACTTACTTAATTACATGTCCAAATTTTATCTTCTTATCCTAAGTCATACGTCAAAGTGATAAGATCGATAAATAAAAAATGCAACCACACGACAACTGAGGAAAAATCCTTTTTCAAGACAAAACCTTTTATATTAGCACTTTTAAAACTTTACAAGACAATCAACTTACAATACTACTTAATAAAACCATAATTATAACGCGTAGTCTTCGCAAAATCTCAAAATAATACCACTCGTTCTTGTGCAGCCAACAGGCGGTATCCACCTTCGGTATCCACCGATAAACCATCAGTATTTGGTCTTCGATCGTGATCCCTCTGGGTCACAAGTTAGCCGTAGAGATCTCTCCCGACATGTATAGATCAGGTATGAGCCTTCTAAGGTTTCAAATGGTTGGGGAGGATCTTTTGTGAATCAAAGAGGTATTTAGACCTAAAAAATTTGAGGACTTTTACAGCAGATATGCAGAAATTGTTTTGGCAAAAGTCTCTGAAAAAATCTTTTTGAAACAGGTAATTATAGAGCGCGCATAAAATTCGAGGCAACAAATTTGTTCGAACGAATTAGAATTCATTCGAAAGAGAAATCCATTTAAAAAGCAATCTCATTAGAACAAGCTTCTAACGAATTCAAACAGAATGCCTTCGTTGGATGTTCGTTTGATGTATATCTAATGAGCCTTCTTACGAATAGGCCATTTCATTCGAACGAGATGCTGATCTTATTTGAACGAGGTAATAAATAAATTTTTATTTAAATAATCCAGCCTCGGTTTTCTTATAAAAATACATCTCCCAGATATAAATGTAAACAAATTCAAACTCTTAAAAGATATATAACTTCATAACGTAAAGAAGTCTTGAACTTTGGAGATGTTGGAGATTCGATAAATCGTATTGGCGCGTGTCGGTTTGTAATGAGATATGCCAAATGTTCCATATGCAAATAAAAAAAATAACAAGCCTAAGATAAACTATTTTCTCTTACAAATCTCTCCCTTTCGTTATTCTAATACAAAACTAACTGAAACCTAAATTACATAAAATACCCCTCTATGAGAAAAAATCCTAATACCCTTCCCAAACCCTAGAAATGGAATGACATAGAGAAACTTTCTCTTCAAACTCATCTTGATCTTCCCTTGGACACTTTGTCTTCATAATGTGTAATATGTTCTTCGATTGGATACTTACACACATGAAGAAAATAAATATACCCCATAATGAATCGAGTTTGAAATAGAAAACTAAACCAAAACTCATAATGGATCTCCCCTATAAATCAAAGAGTAATTTGTTCTCCCCATTTTTATCTGAAATAGACAAAGAAGTAGAATCTAAACATGAAGTATAAAGCATTAAATAGAAGAAGTAAGATATCATCATATAATTATTGAAACAATGCACGTGTAATGATAATCTCAAAGGAAAAATCCACCAACTAGATTTGAAAATTTTCAATGTAATTTTTTTTTACAAAAACAACACACTATGAATTAACATAATAATACCCGAATCATGGAAGTAAAATGTAGGGGTGTCAACGTATTCTGTACGTTTATCAACATTGACAAACATAACACATGTGCACGAAGGATTGTGATCCCACTAGCGAATGATCTCAAATTCTACCTTAGGTGTAAAAGATTATGAACTCATATGAAATTGACTTAACCTAATCGGCAAATCAAGACCGTAAGTGCTTTTCACAACAAAGCCGCCCAAAACTATGTAATGTTTTTTTCAAGATTTATGTAGTTTGTGAAAATCCATTGATCTTCGACTTAACTCTTCAAAATCTCACATAACTCAGAATATTCTCAATTATTTTTGAAGAAATTAATGCTCACGTGCAGCAAAGCATCAATGTTCCAACAAATTGGCATGGCACTTCTGTTTTTATGTGTCGTTAATATTTTTCACTCTTTTCATTGCACATGGTGTCTTTTAACGCAACGAAGTATTAGCTTTCGTAGTCCCTTTTCATTGCTTAATATATGATAATTTTTTTGAAAAAATGATTTAAATCCAGGCAATAGTTCTTACAAGCACAACTCTTTATCTCGTCTTTCCCATTTGCTCAATGTGTAGAACAAAAAACTTTGGTGCAGCAAGATCACTTAAACATATAAGAATGATAACTCGGATCTTTGCGAACTCTAAGGATGTGTTTATGGCTTTTAAACCTTAGAAAACATGCGCAAACAAGGTTCTGGTTTGTAAAACTTTTTTCCAGAAAGCACACTTATGAAATTTTGATGCAAACACTGTTTAAATAGAATTAAAAATTCCACCTCGATTTTCGTGTCATTCGAAAAACAATGCAAGTCATTCGCGCGACATCAGCATCTCGTTCGAATGAGATATGATGTCGTTCGAGTGACAGAGTTGACTTTTTGACTTTTTGTTCAAAACGTCTCTTTAAAGAGAGATTCAAATAACTAAACTCCTATTCGAACTTCTTAGAATAAAAATGTAGTGTAAACCCTTAAAACATTTTTCTTTATAAAAATTACATCCTTATCTTTTATAAAATTATTCCGAGCACCATTAATTATACGCGTTCATACCTGAGTGATCTCGGAATGCAATTAACTTTGAAGACGATTAAACTTGCACCAATTAAACTTTGACATGATTTAATTCTTTGAAGCTTTGCCGCAACGTCTTCAATTTCTTCAATACGTCATAGACCAAATGGGATCGTGACAAAATAAAATTCTCCCTATGACATATTACAAACACAGTTTTGTTCAAGGAATTAAGTCAAAACAATACAGGGACTCAATTGGAAATTTATTCCCTTACAGATGCATACTTCGAGTATAACTAAATCAAGATGGGACGTTCTGACGATAGGAAGACATTATTCATTAAGGACAAAGGTACCTATTGCTACAAAGTTATGCGTTTTGGACCTATGAATGCAGGTGAAACTTATCAGAGGGTGGAAAAACTCCATATTCAAGGACCTCATTAGAAAATCCATGGAGGTCTATGTCGATGACATGTTGGTCAAAAACTTAGAAGCGAAGGACCATGTTCGAAGCCTCAAAGTTAACTTCACCATCCTTAAGAGGAATTATATGAGCCTTAACCTAAATAAATGTGTTTTTCGAGTGGCTGAAGGCAAGTTTTTGGGATTTTTGGTCACTAGGCATGGCATATAAGACAATCCAAAAAATATTCGAGGTCTTATAGATATGGAATCCCTAAGGACTGTAAAAGAAGTATAAAGCCTTACTGGGAGAGTTGCTACCCTCAACTAATTTGTCTCTAAATTCATAGCCAAGTTCTTTACATTCTTCAAGATACTAAAGAATGCCTTTCAATGGACTCTAACAGCTGAGAAAGATTTTCATAGCCTAAATAAGTACTTGGGGCCTCCATCCCTACTATCCCAAACCATCACTAGGGAAGACTTGTACTTATACCTTGCTACTTACCTAACCATAGTCAACTTAACTTTGATTAGAGAGGAATTTGGGGTCTAATACCATGTGTATTATGATAATCGAGCTCTACAATGGGCTGAAAGAAATTATCCGAGGATGGAAAGGCTCACCCTTTGCCTGTTTACCTCAACAAGATGTCTGAGGCCATACCTCCAATCACACACCATTGTGGTCATGATCGATTAACCCCTATTAAAGATCCTTTACAAGCTTGATACCTCAGGAAGGCTTATCAAGTTGTCTATGGAGTTTGAGGAATTTTATATCAAGTATCATCCACAAAGTTCCATCAAATTTTATACCTTATCTTACTTCATCATGGAGTTTTGCAACCTAAAGGAGGCAGAGGAAGATCCTAATGGTTTAAAAATAAAAATGATAATGCCTAAGGAGACCAGTTATCTCCTATTCTAAGGTATGATCCTTAACTCTCTAACATGGGTCTTACATATATATAGATACTCAATAACTCATGTAGCGAAGCCGAACTTCATTTAGTAATCCTAAAAGGAGGTATAATTTATCTTTCTCTTCGATTTCAATTCGAATTATCTAATAATGAGGATGAATATGAAGCTTTAGTGGTAGTCCTAAGCTTGGCCATTCATTTAAAAATAGACAGGTAGAGGACATCAACGATTCTCAATTGGCGATCAATCAAATCACTAATGTTTATGAGGCCAACGGTTATTAGATAGCAGGTTGTTTAGAAATTATGAAGCATTTCACCAAGAGAATACCTAAATTTAGAGTTCAAAAGGTCACTCGAGTAGAATACTTTGAGGTTGGCCACCTTGCATGGGTGTACTCTTCAAATGAGGTAGATCTAGAGGTCCTAATTGTCACCTTGGACCAACCAAGCATCACTTAATTTTAATTCAACACAACAAAGGTGAATAAAAGATCAAATTAGACCACTCCCATCAATGACTACTGCAGGAATGGATTCCTATCTATGGATAATCTCCAGGCCTCAACAATATAAGGACAAGCACCAAATACTGTTAAAATATGGCTATTGCTCGAAATCTCAATGATGCCTCAATCTGTCAGAGGTCACCTATATCCTTAGAGACCTCCATAAAGGTTTATATGGTGCTCAAACAATCTATAATACCTTAGTCTACAAGGTTTTAAGTTAGGGGCACTTCTATCTTACCTTGGAAAAGTAAGCTAAAAACCTAGTCTAACCCTGTGATAAATGTTAGAGGTTATCCTTCACTCCAAAGTAGACATGGAAGAAAAAAAAACTAATGCTAATTCCATGGCTCTTCATTCAATGGGGAGTGGATTTGGTAGGGACTATGGCCCTTAACAAAGTCCAAAAACACTTCTACATCGTGTCTAATGATTACTTCACTAAGTAAGTTGAGGTTGAGCCTTTGTCCACCATCACATATACGAAGGCCACCAATTTTATCTGGAGAAATATTATTTACATGTTTATCTTGCCAAGATCTACCATGTCTAACAATGACAAATGGTTTGATAACTCGGCCTTCAGATAATTATGCTCAAACTATGACATAAGCATAAACTATTCATCTCCATGACATCCTAAGGCTAATGAACAAATCAAGTGACCAACATTAACTAACTTTCATAGCCTGAAGAAAATGTTAGAGAAAACTAAGGGTTTGTGGGTGGAGGAATTGCCCCGCCTCTTGTGGGCCTATAAGACCACAGTCAGAGGTCCGATACGATAATCTTTATTATCCCCGACCTTAGGCACATAAGAAGTTATCCCATTAGAGATTGAATTACCATTATAGGTGGTGGATCATTTTAAACCAAAGGCAAGCGATGAAAGTATAAAATGCCACTTGATGAATTGGAAAAAAGAAGAGAGGTTGCACTAGTCTGAATGACTGCTTATAAGAAAAGAACGACCTCCTACTCTAATAAGAAAGTCTGTCATGGAGAATTCATGGTCGGGGATATGGTCTTAATATAATTAACCATTGTAACCAAAAATCCTAATGAGGGATAATTGTGTCTTGATTAGGAAGTTCCTTACGTGGTGGTCAGAATAGAAAGGCCAAGATGTTATTGGATGGATTTGATTTTTCGCACCCTTAGAATATTAAACATCTTAGGAAACACTACCAATGATGTACTATGTTATTGAAATGAAAAGAAAATAACTCATTTGGCTACTTATGATATCCCGATACAGTTTTTAGCATGAGTTACATGGATTCAATCCTTGCTTTTAAATTAAACCTAAGGTTTGAGGATCCAACATGACATACAAGTCTTAAATCTTTGGAACCAAGTTTAATCTAAGGTCTCTAGACCCACATCGAGTTGCAAAGACTCAATCCTTGGCTATAAACACATGATTGAGGTCCAAGAGACCTCAGACTAATAAATCTTGGAGTTATAAGGCTTTTATCATTATCTTCCAAATTCCTAAGGTCATAAATGACCCAGTAAGAGTTTCTAGGGATCCATCCTTGGATACAACTACCAGTTAAAGTTCTAAAGACCCAAAAAAGACTAATGGAATCACCAAGGCTTTCATTCTAGATTCCATTCAAATTGATTAACGTCCAAACACCCATAAAAGTCATCTCAAGGGACCTATATGCACCTAAAAATGTTTTTTAAAAGAGAAAGATTATACAAAAATGCAAAAAACATAGCAAACCATCTTTTTCAACCCTTTTTTAATAAGTCAACTTTAAAATATCGAAAGTCTCTTGATAAAAAATTTGAGACTTAGAAAAAAAAATTCCATTTTCAAAATTTCTTGGGGTGTTAATTTTTCATATTCAACAATTATCGAAATTCCAGTTTTAAGAGTAAAGGTGAAAGGTCCAAACTCTCCAAGGCCTTCTTCCTTAGTTAAACATGGTTATAGGTCTTAGCAACCATTGCAGAACCTCAGATTTTAACCACACGGCTTTCATCCTAACGGATTATGGTTTAAAGGTCTTAGGACCCATGGTGGAACCTCAAATTTGAAGGCTTTCTCAGGAATTAAGAACCAGTACAAAACCTCATGTTTTATACTAGAAGGCTTTCATCCTAGTAGGCTAAAGTTTAGAGGCCTTAGGGACCATATGGATATAAATTGCAAAACGTCTAAGTCCAAAGGGTTCTAGATCCATTATGGGACTTCAGATTTCAAAACTTATATGTCTAGAGGTTTTTTAACCCGTTATGGGACTTCAAGTTTTAAAACATCTTTATTTAGGTGTCTTAGGACCCATCAGGGGACTTCAAATTGTAAAAATCCCTAAGTTCTAAGGTCTCGAGACCTCGACATTGCTCTATTTTTTTTTATTCTAAGGCTTTTAACCGTGGAAAAACATGTTTTAGAGGTCTTAAGACCCTTTATGGAACAACTTCAAAATAAAAAAGTTCTTACCTTCAAGGTTAAGGGTGAATCCAAGGTCTTTAGTCTCTTTTATGTTTTTTTCTTTTTAATTTTCATTCTAATTTTATTTTGGGTAGGGGTGGGTGGGGGGGGGGGGGGGGGGGGTGGCAAGTATTTATGTATAAAAATTTTGAGGCATTACTTCCGAAAATATCACATGTTCAAAGGCCTTTAAAAGTATTAAGGCCTTATGTCCTGTCTAAAGACCTTAGTCTTGACTTTAGAAGTTGCTTTTATAATACAACAGGGGTCTATCGACCCTCAAATCTACATTAAGAGTTATATTGCTAAGATTCTTTGCTTTACCAAGAAATCTTAGGGGGCTAAGGGGAACAATACCTACTTGGGAGACCTCAAAAAAATACATGAAAGTTCAAACATTCCTTGGTAAATCAAAAGTAAAACAAGAGATAAGAATAAGCAGCACAAAAATCAAGGAATCGACAAAATCTAATAAATTTTTCATTCGTTATAGGAGGAATTCAGAGGATCTCATTAAAAAGAACATGAACTAAAAGAGTTCAAGTATAAAAAAATACAAAATAGCCTTCACATGTATTGGAATCAAAGGGGTTTCCTTCACAAGGGCTTTAGTTTCCTTATCTTAGGGGCTTGGCTAAGGCTAAGGAGCAGGGGATTCTCTCTTGACCTCTTCTTTTTTACTGGATATAGGCTTTATCACCTTCACCCCTACTGCTGTTCTCATTATTAGATATTTCATCAGAAGAGTGGGGGCTTCAGGGAAAAAAATAGTGATGTCCACCACTAGTAAAGGAGTTTGAATTTTGTCTTTGCATGCCTCAAACCCCGAGGCATACTTCTAGCCGATAAATTTTTTTAGAAGCATCACAAGCATGGTACGTATCCAATTTTATCTTCATAATGTCATAAATCCTCCCCTGAAGCTCAATATGCTTAACTTAAAGCATAGATAAATTCTTATGTAGCACTTGGCCCTTACATGTTAGGATGTCTTTCATGGAATTAAGTTCCACAATTTTCTTGCTCAAAAGATCCATGTTCCCAATAGCATGAATACATTTTTCCTAGTCCTGTTAGAGCTCATGAGATTCATCTAGAAGTTCCTCTATGACTACTTTGTGCTCAATCACAACCATGCCATGAGATTTCTAACCTTGGCCAAAGACTCACGGGCAGCAATGAGTAGGAATGCACTATCCCCAAGGTTATTCTCGTTAGGAAGTTAGTTTTTATCAAGAATATTGATTTATGACCTTATCCCCACTCCCTATTTATTCAAAGCAACCACCCCTGAATGCTAATTGTCAATTAGTTGGTTTTGCTCCAACGGGGTCAGGTGTTGAAGACTTTATCCTCCCTAACCCCTAATGGCATTAACTATAGGGGCTCTATCGAATGTTGAGCCTATAAAAGGGAAGGAATTATGAGAACGAGATGTACCATAATGAAAAGTTACTAAAGAAAACTAAATAAATGTAAAGATACTTTGGTGATAAAATGAATCAGCTCCTTAGGATTGGTAAAGGCCTCCTCGACCCCTCAATAGGGCCACTATGTCAAATCCGATGGTCTTAACCATTGAATTTAGAGCCTCCTTGATTGAGGCATAAACTTTCCAATCTTCTATGAAAGGAGTTCGGAAATACTCCTTGACCATTGAGGTTAAAAAATTCCTTCTTCTGCTCTAATAACCGACCTTTTAGGTTAGCTAGTGGCCTTAGTTTCACCCACCATGCCCCTCCTTTCGAGGTGACACCATCACTTCCTTCCCCTTTGAAATTGGACCAGCAGATATTTCCTTAACCTTTGAGAATAGGTGCTAAAAGTACCCTGGAATATATCTCGGTTGCCCTATAGGTTCCACCTGCCCCCAAATATACTTGTAATAAATGAAAATTTTTAGTAACATACCCCAATAATATAACCTCATTATAGCCAAATGTCATATCAGTCTTCTCCACCTATTTGACACTTGGGACTGGAATATCCACTCCTGTGAAAATTTTAGATGCTTGGTGTACTTATACCTCTTAACTTTGTTTACCAGAGGTTTAACAGATATATCCTTTCAAATTAGTCATGCTATCCTCTGTTCTTGCCGTTCATCTACTTAATCATGAAAAGATCATAGTTAGTTGTTAAAGTATGAAGATAAAGATGAAAATTGAGAAAAGGTTAAGGTACTTACTAGGAGAATATTTGGATTCCAACTGAATCGCACCTTCAACTATAAGGAGAACCCCTTGAATACTAAGGGGACCTCCCCCTCACCCTTAAACTTATCCTCATTACCATCAGAAGCCTCGAGGACGTTCAAGGTGGCCACATCAGTGGATTTCCTTTTCCCGAGTATAAAATCGAAGAGATCAACCCCCACAAATTCCCTAAATACGATCCTAGTAGCCTAAGATGCACTATTTAAAGGCACGACCTTGGGTTTAGGTCCAAGACCATTCTTGAAGAGGCGCCTTGGGGTACCGAAGTACTCAAAGAGAGTGGAGGACAACTTTAGGGACTAAACCGTCCAAAGCTCTTCAGTATTGGGCAAATCAAACACTATATAAAGAAAAGACACCGAAAAGGCTCTTATCTGAGGCCAGTAAACAAGTTCACATACAAAGAGAGAAGTTAATTCTAACTTACCCATAGTTGGGTGGGTGCACCAGATGGTGGGGAAGTCGATCTTTTCCTCAGAGCCAGGGATGGCCCACGCTCCCCTAAAAAATAATAATCTATCCTTTTAGTACTTTGAGGGCATTGTTCTTATCCTTTTGAGACTGCATTAGCCTTAGGAGCAAAATAATTCAACCATTTTCTAGTTGGGTTTCTTTTACTCTTGAATCCCGTAGAGTTTGAAGAACTAGGATGTAGTAACATCATGTTGCCCCCTGCTAGACTCCCTAGTGTCTAATATAAAACACCCTATATTCTTTACTTACTAGGATTTTATACCATATAAGTCTTTCAACTGGTTTGGATATGAAGACAAAATATTTTTAGTAGCAAAGAGCCCCTTAAAAAAGTAATTCAAAATTCAAGATGGACATTTACATCAAATGGAAATTCACATGGTCTCTAAAGGAATAAAAAATGACACACTTTAGGATACATTTTCACATACTTATATTATATGTGTTATAATAATTTTCTAGAATTTTTAGAAAATTTAAATAAATTTTTAAACATTTTTTGGAAAATTTATTCAAATTTAAAAATAATTTTTAAAACATTTTATTAAGGTGTTAAAATTGTTTTCAAAACCTTTATAGAGGTAATTATAATTATCTAAACTATTAATTAGGATTTATAACACTCATTCGAATACTATGTTAACGGTTGACACCTGTATGCCAAATGTCATTGCCTTACTCGCTAGATATGTGTTTCTTTGCACACATATACCCAATGCTTGTTGTATACTGTTGATCTTGTTTTATCTATGGCCTAAAACCAATATTAATCAATCCTTGTGAAAATCATTTGAACCAATAATAAGGCAATTCCTATAACCGTTGTTAATAGGTGAAGATTACCTTATACGCCTTAGTTTCAACTGTTGAATTGCGATAAAATTGGTAGAGTTAATCACAACCATCCATTTCAACTCCCACTTATAGAATGTTCCTTCCTCCCTATATAAACGTACTTCGTCTTCATTTTTTAAAGTTTTTTATAGTTTAGAGAGAGAGTGTTCAGGTTAGAGAGAGAAATGAGAGTTTATAGAGTGAAAAACAAGAGAGAAAAAATATTTTAAAAAATCAGATGATTAATCTTTTGTATGTTTTTCTCGTCGAAACCTTCTAAAAAACTAGAGTTTTCGTGTTTGGAAAATTTCAGGGTTTTCAAAAACATAGTTGAGGTTTGAGAGTTTAAAATGTATTTTTCAACAAAACTCCTCTAGATCTATTTTCTCCTGACAATTATTAGCGACTTGATTTTTGTTTATAAAATCAAGGATCTAACTCTTGTGAAATAGTTGCACAAAATATATAGTCAGATTATTTCTATATATGCTAATTTGGTTATATTTTTTTAGAAACGCCCTCTGTTTGATTGGATCTCGGTAAAGTTTTCAAAATAATTTTTAGATCCACAAATGTGTTAGATTTAAAACTATAAATATAAAAAATTTATACCTTGTTGGTTTAGATCTAGTTTTATTTTTAAAACTGATTTTACCTATTGTGAAATCTATTTTGTATATATAAATCATTTTTCGATCTATTTTTTCAATGGTCTAACTAGATCTAAATTTCTTAACTTCTCTGATATTTAAAGTTTTAAATCAGGTCATTTAGAAAATCCTATGTAATTTGTAGGAATTTTTGTATAAGTGTGGGTGTGTTCTTGTATGTTCATATAAGATCTTGAAAACACACATCACAATAAAATTTCACATACTTCATGATTTGAAAAGTGTGATATTTTTTGGAGAGACTTGATATTGAGACGAGGAAAGAAAAACTAAAGGAGAGGAGGTTCAAGTAGTTGTTGGGTCTGAGAAGTGTAGCTTTGGGCATATTATGTATATTTTCTTTTCACTTATGATTATGTGATTTGATGCTTGTAACTTGTAACCTGATTCCATTTTTAATAGATCTTTTTTGTGGTGCAAAGGTCGCTGTGGATATTTTCCCAGCCTTTAGGGTTTTAGAATGTAAAAAATATTATGCGTAAAATACTATGAATGCCTTTTAACTCTTACTTGATACTTTTCTGTTAAAAAGGCTAACTAGGATACATAAATATCTTTTAAAAACTTGAGTTACCAAGATTCTTAAGGCTTTCTGGTTCATAGCTATTTTACCTTTTTACACATCATGTGTGAAATTATGTAATAAATAAAAAGAGTTTCTTCAGACTCTTAACCATAACTTTACCTTTGTTAAAATCTTGGTAAAGTAATTTTAAGTGGTGTCAGAATTGTTTTAAAAGTTTTTGATCGTGTAACTCCTGAAATTGTTTTTGTGTTTTAAAAAATGCATGAAACATTTGAGAAACTTGGTAACCTCTATAGACCAACAATGTTTGATGCACATAATTTTTTATATAGTTAAGTTAGGATGATTGTGTTTATTAAAGGAACATTGGGTGACGAAGTCTTGGAGACTATTGTAAATGGTTACACTAACCCATTGAACCTTTGATTAAAGGTAGAACCCTAAGAAACTGCTCAATGAGGTTACCAAAGATGAGAAACAAATGTCTCTACACAATAATAAGGGTGAAATTTGTATTTTCATGTATGTAAATGAACATGAATTGAAAAGAATATCAATATGCACTACATTCAAAGAGGCTCGAATACCCCTATTATTGCCCATGAAGGTGATGAGCATATTAAGGATGGTAAAACTCAAATGCTTGTGAAACAATACAACACCCTTATAATGGATGAATTCGAGACATTTGATGACTTCTACATTAAACTCACTGAAATTATTACTAAACTGCATACCAGTGGTATTGTCTATGATAGAAAGGAAATAATATAGAGAATTCTTAGATCTCTACCTGCTAAATTTGATAAAAATGTTATGCTATAAAAGAGATGGATGATCCTAACCTAACTCCAGAACTGTTGAGTAGAAAATTATGAATTGTAAAAATGGAGTTAGAGATAAATACATGACCACTAATGTCAAACGATCCTCTGGACCTACCCTTTTTCTCATCTCAAATGACTGTACCTAAGTTAAACTTTCCTCACTATGTCTTAAGATTAGATGATGACTGTGACCTTGAAAGCATTGATAACAAAATAACCCTAATGAGGAAACATTTTAAAAACATTATAAAGTTTATGAATGCTATGGTAACTAAATAAGGGAAATTTGTATATAAGGACTTTCAAGTACCCAGACCACATGACCAAAATAATGATAAACAAACCTTCAATAATAGTTAGATACCTAAAAAGGACTTACGTAACACATGTTGTCACAAATGTGGTAATATGGATCATTATGCAAATAGATGTAAATCTAAGATTAGGATTACCTCTAAGACCCGTATGTGTAAAACTTGGGACAAATCTAGTGACTCAGAGGATGATGAAGTCATCTGAAACACATGAATCATTTTTAGCTAAAATTGTGTACATTGATGATAAAGCATTACCCGTTGATGTTGTTATTGATACTATACTTGATGTCTGTGTGAATGAATTATCCAATGCTATTGTGTTAAGTAGTTCTGATAAGTCTAGCATGTGCGTGAGTCAAAGTGAAAATAATTATGACTAATTGAATGGGTGTGTGAGTTCCAAAATAAAAATTGAAGTGTTAGTTGACAAATAACACACTTCACTTAGTAATTCTGATGATGATTGTAAACACCCCATCCTAAGCCCCCCCTTAAACACCTCCTTAGGTCCCTAGCTCTCATCCCTTCACAATAATCCATAGGTTATACTCCAAGTACTAATATAGAGGCCATTAGGTGCTCGTGGACCACGTTTGACTCAAATCAATCGAAAGGCTCTAAATCTCCTTCCCATCGTTTCGTCCCATGTTTGAATTAGCCTCATGATTCGAATGAACGATCCGTTTTCCTCCGAAGGGTCATTAGGCACTTTTGAGCGCCATTTGACCTTAGTCAATTATCCAAACTAAGCAAATATAAATGAATCCTCTAATGTCTCTGAATTCCTTTTCTAATGGTCCATCCCGTGCGCGAATCGACCTTATGGTTTGGACGAACGACCCGTTTTCCTCTAAAAACCTCCCTTTTAGAGACCATTGGGTGCTTTTGAGACCAGTTTAACTTCGATCAACTACCAAACCCGAGAGTGGCTCAATGGACTCTTAAAGGTCTCTGAATTCCCTTTCCAACGATCTGCCCCGTGCGCAATCAGGACTTACGATTTATAATTTATGATCGTTTGTTTAAGAAAAACAATTTAGACTACCTATAGGCCCCTCAGGAACCCTACCTATCAGTAGGATGTCCTTTTTGCTTACCCATCAAGGCAGGACTTATGCCGATAGTTAGGCCAGGGTCTAAGCCGGTCAACACCCCCTTGGCCCCTATAAAAAATTCCATGACCTCACCCTATCAAGCACAACCTAGACCCCTCTCAGAAAATTAAAGAACATTCTTCTCATAATCAGTGCCTTTCCCTTTCCCCCAAACCCATTTTATCTCATTCCCTTACCCCATTTCCTTACCTCACTTGGTAATTCACCCAATCTCTTTACATCACTTCCATACCACTTCAAAATTACCACACTTGCATTCTAATATAAGCAACAAACATCCATAAAAAGGTCTATTTCTCCACCCCTTTCTCTAGTTTATCCATTTTTAAGTGTTATTCATCATATTTTTATTTTTTTGCATTTGTTTCTTTATATCAAATCCACTAATCTCTACTCTTTATTAGTAGTATTGCACATAACCTATTTTCATAAAAAAAATACATGCAAAAGGGTTTATCCGTAAACTCCAAGAGAGGGACTTCCATTTTTACATCTTCACTCTTAAAGCACATTTTCCTCACATACACATAAGAGGAGTCCCACATTCGGATTTATGGGTTGATCCCCACCCCTATTTTTTTTAACTACATGGACTTTGATTCCCCTACGTAGGCATCTTGGGCCAATCCTGATATTCGGGTCCTCCTCCTTCTACTTTTTTTTTTAATTTTACATATCATTCATATCTTATTATATCTATTTCGTGAGTTTCAGAATCCTACATGCTTTTGTCTTTTCTGACGTGCACATTCGCTCTTTATATAGCGATTTTGGATTCGACAAACACTTACATCATATTTTTATCATTATTTTTGACAACATTCCTATTGATGAATCTGTTCCGTCTCTTCCATGAAGTGAGTTGAATGATTCCATACTCCCATAACTTATATTATATACATATACGCACACGTCACTGAGTTAAAAATGAGAAGATTAACATTAACCCATGAGAGACCAAAAGGGCCTAATGTGGGCCTAACACCTTCCGATTCTGTGACTTAGTCCTCGAACCTTCGAAGTACTTAGTTTCACTTGAATCAGTTAACCTTGATGCCGTTCTCTCGAGGGTACAAATTCTTTTGTCTGTTTTGGGAAAAATAGGTTGGCAACTCTATCTCTTCATGTTACCCCCATTTGATGATAATCAACTCCGTATCCGCAAGCGTAGGAGGAATTCGACCCCGGATGGCCACAGTGGTGACTCTGCAGGGAACTTTTTTAAGAGGACTAGACTTTATTTCTATATGGGTGTTATTATTTGCACTCCTACTTTTATACATGTGTACATATGCTCCCAATTGTATTTTCCCATTACGCCTTTACTTATTTCATTTATATGACCATCAATTTCTTGTCTCTACCATGCTCTCTTCTCATGTATATATCATTCTTCACTCACTTGTACATGATCTCTTCACACACTTGTACAAATTTTCCATACTCGCTTCATACACTTACACTTGTATATAGTTTCACCGATACTCACATGATTCACACACCACTTGTAGATCATCCATGCTTAGCTTCACTATCACACACCCACACTTATGAAATTTGTATGTATGTATATATATATATATATATATATATATATATATATATGCTCACTTACATATCTCACAAACCACTTGTAGTTAATCCATGCTTAGGCTCACTAGCACACACATTCACTTGTATATATTCACATGATCACTTGCACTCTTCCCATGTTATTCTCATACTCACTTATATATATTCACATGCTTCTCTTAACCATGATTAGTATAGTCTTCATGATCCATGCTAGCTTTAATTTTCATGATATTTGTATATTCTCCCTAATAGTGGTAGTACTCCCCTTACTGAGCGTGCAAATAAAAAAAACTCTCCATAAAATATTGATTAAGACTCATGCATTTTTGCACACTACATCACTAGAGCATAGCAATATTGACCAAAATTTTGTCCCATACTATAGGGTCACTTCGTGATGGGTGTTGTTTACACTGGGTGTGATTAAACTAGGTGATATGATTTTTCACCTTCTATTGGCCTCGTACCTTCTATGTATATTACGTGATTCCCCCACATCATACTGCTTGACTGAACTCACAACGGGAGCTATATAGCAGGGAGGTCATTCACGCACGTCGAGTATATCAAATTCTCTCTCACACATACCATCCCCACGAGGTATATTCTGAGGAAATTCATGTACACTCAGGTATATTAAATGACTTCTCCACACGTACCAATTAATGATTGCCCTTATAGTCAACAGGTATATCATGGAAGTCACGCCAAAAGGGGGAACCATCCACTAACCCAACAAGTGCATAAACCTCATATAGGAGTCAACCTTAGGGCACTCATGATTAGTTTTCCAGTTACCATGCGAAACTCTGTCGCAATTCTAGGTCAACATACCACCCAAATTTATGCTCTATTTCTCCTTTTTTTAAATACGACCCTTTCCGTGGGCTGAAAATAAGTCAAACCGTGTCATATATTTTAGACCCTATTTTCCCCAGATTCGGGTCCTATCCAATATTTTTTCGAGTATTTAGGCAAATATAATACAAGATATTGAAACGGTTTTTGTATATCTGTGGGCAATCAGTTTCGATATATTGGGTGTATTTGTATTTATAGAAGCTTTAATTTTCCTACTTATCGTAATTATTGGTTCAGTTTATGCATGGCGAAAAGGGGCATTGGAATGGTCTTAGCTCCTGAATATTCGTACAATAAAAAGAAAAAAGGAAAAAAAAATAATATTGAGAAATGATAATAATAACCATGTTGAGATTTCTATCCTTCTTCCCTTTTCAAGATACCAAAAATACCAAAAACATTTTCCCCCCTTTCAAGATACCAAAAATTCTCTTTTTTTCTTCCAAAATAGAATAAAATCATTTTTCCTCTCTGGTCGATCGCATTCCCGACCTCGGCCTAACTCTCTATTAGTCTTGGTATTTGGTCAAACCACCTCGAATCTCCACTGTTTCCTCTGCTACTTCAACTAAATTTTTGATATACCTCCATAAGCTATCTATTGAAAATACCGATCCATGACCAAATGTTCAACCAGATCTGATGGCCATCTTAGCCTAGCTCAGTACTAAGAGTGACAACTTTCAAACTGATGTCCAAGTGATGCAGTAACATCGAGACCAGACTCATTTTCATCGTGCTATGGGTTCACCTTCCCTGAGATTGTTTGAGTCCCATAGGAGTACCAACGTGCTCTGTGTACCCCACCTGCAAATGGTCCACCATTTGCTTAGCTCCTAACTCTGAACCTTCCCAAGCTAGGGCCTAATCTACCAGTATCCCAAAGAAGAAGAACTGAATAAAGTCAATGAAGACCTCAAGCTGCAGTAATTTTTTTTTACCAAGTCAAGGTCTCCGAAAACTACATGGGCTACACTCACACGTCTCCTTACCTAAGTCTAAGTTGTCAAAAAAGTTCAAAATTCTGAACATCGAGAAGTTCGAGGGTAGTGACCCCCCAATCATGAACCTACGTAACTACCACTAAGCCATGACCCTTTTTGGTTCCTCAAAAGAGATAATGGCCCAGATAATCTAATAGAACTCAAAAGAAAGTGCTCTATGATTGTTCTTATCTCTTAAAGAATCCATTATTTGTAGCTGGGAAGAAGTATCATCGGAATTAAAGTCTCAATACAAGTATAAGGAAGATTTGGAGGTCATGCAAAAAGACCTAGAATTGATAAAGCAAAACCTTGGGGAATTAATTAGTATCTTCATTGGAAGATGGAGAGAGAAAGAATCCACTATGACCAGTAGTCCCTCAAAGAAGCAAAAAGTGAGCATTGTTAAGAATAAATTCTGGCCTCATATCTAAGCATCCAGGGGAGGACAACACTACCTACACTTTTGAGACCTCCAACAAGATGGTGTGGACATTAAAGAAGGTGTCACCAAAGTGGAGTCTAAACCAAAGAATTTAAGCGAATAATTCACACCCTTAAAATATGAGAAGCCCACTAATGCCTCAGTCTCAACCATCAACAACATATCAAGAATTTCTACCTTTTGGGAACCAGAAAGTCTCCCCAATCCCGTAAAAAAAGAGTACATCGAACTCCATTCTCTTTTATCAAAAGTTTACAAGGCTCGGCTAGACCGAAATCTCATCAAACCATTTAAACCTTGACCATTAACGAACCCACTCCCTAAAATTTTTAAGCACGATGCCCACTATGACCTTCATAAAGTAGTAGGCCACACCATCTATCAATGCTTTCATCTCAGAAATATGATCCAAGGCCTTATATACTATGGTATCATCACCCCACTAACTAATACCAAGCCCAACACCACTCTCTTCTAGCACGTGAAATAGAAATGAATGCCATCTTCTTGGAAAGTAACCCTAAGTTTGACCCTTTTATCGAGATCATGCTTGTTAAAGCACCCATCATCCCCACAGTCTCACCCAAACCTCTCAAGGTTTATCCATCCTTTCTCCTGAACCTTACATGCCTTATGATATCTCGTCATTTGTTAACTTGCTTTTTATGTCTCAGTCGATGTTTCCAAACGCCGAATCTCAAAACTCCTTGAATACCTACAAAACTTGTTAAATAACTCATACTGCGGTAAGTATGGGTATCAATCCACCTTTCAAAGTGAAATAATTAGCGTGAATACGTGTAATTCCATTTAAAGTTTTTTTAATATTTTTTAAAAACAATTTCAAGGGAGAATTAACTAATTAATGCTCAAAATCTAAAGTGACTAAATAACTAAAAATGACACGTAATCGAGCATGATAAATATGAGAAGGTGCAAGAGATGCGATTACAACGCGTGATCAATTATATTAATTTCTTAATTTATTGAATTTGAAATATTTAGAGACAATGTTAAATTCATAACCTAACTCTCATTACAATTATAAATTGAATAATCTCTTTCTCAGAAAACTATTTAAAAAAAAAGCACACTTTAAAAAACTAAGATTTGTACTCTTTTTAATAAATGACCCGTTAAGATCAATTTAATAAAAAATTTATGAATCCTCAAATTTTAGCACCGAATTAATATTCAAATTTTGGGAAAAACCTATCTTAAGTTCGATTCCCAAAATCATATATTAAAACAAAATCAATTTACAATCTCTCGATTCGTAAATTAATTTGTGACAATTAACAATTAATTTTCCTAAAAATATAACTATCAATTAAATTAATTAATTAAATTAAAATCCTACACGTTTCATCCCACCCCTTGAACGTGGTGATTAACCGAACATATTGAAATAATTAAGTACAATCACAATAAAGAATTAAAGAGAAAGAAAATAATTATGAAAAAAGTCTCCCCTTGAATCGCCTTCTTAAATTGCATCTCCTTCTTTCACAATCACTTCACTTGATTACAAAAATATGAATAAAAGACTAAACCTAATAATTATTCTAAACTAAAACACGTCCATCATGGTAAGTCCATGATCTTCAGGGGAATGGATCACTCATTCTTTGATTGGGGATAGGTGCACGAATGACAACTTCAAACGTCACACACCTGTCGCCTACCTACCGTTTAGGTGGCACCAACGAGATCTAGCTTCGTGCACAGCTGATCCAATCCGTTGCAGTCTCATGAACTGAAGTTCATTGCCTTCCCATAGGTGAAGCAAATGGGCTCTATGTCGTGGGTTAGTTTCGGGGCGGGGAGTGAACAGAGACTAGAAGAATGATTCATTTGTATTGATGAGCTTTTCCAGCCCCAAAACTCAGAATTAATGGAATGACTTTCTATTATAGTCTATTCATGAACATTAATTCTATATGTATATCTAGGGGATATCTTTATTCATATAAAATTGTTTTATCACATGATATGATCGCTTAGCTATAGCTGCATATCAGCTACGCTCAATATGCGGGATTTCAGTTGGATCAGATCTTTTGATTTGATGAAAGATTTTGGACCTAGAGAAAAGGAATCTAAGCCTTCACGCAAGTAAGAGCGATATAAGAAAGAAAAGTAAAAGATTTTCTAGAAGCAAGATGAGGAAGCAGAGCTGTCGTATAAGCGGTAGCTTCCCCCGACTGACTAAAATACAACAATCGCAACCTAGTCTAGTGTATTGTATTTGGCAGGGCTTGGGTTTGGAAAAAAACAAATAGCTTTCTATCATAGTTGCAAGGGTTCCTAACCTTAACTACTTAAGTACCAAAGTCTTCCTTCGGTTGGCTTCATAAGGGGGTGTTCACTACAAGCTATTAGCGTTGTCTTAGAATCAATGGTAATAAGAGAAGTCGACGTTTAGTCTCTGATGTGGTTTTCCGTTTATAACGGAATAGTGTTCGTGTCCAAAGGTGAAAAAATCCCTAGCTTCTAGAATTCGCTGATTTTCCCATGATAGAGAAGGCCTTATACTGCTTTCCTTTGTTTGACATGTTCATTCAGTACCAATACAAACTAAAACTACACCAAAGTGGAAGTGCCAGCGTAGAAGCTATAAGTAGTCTATAGTACTCGGCCTAACCAAAGCGTTACGACAACACATAATTCTCATTATGAATGTAATCTTAAGTAGGAGGGTTAGCTAACCCGCCTACCAATCAAAGAGGCTGAGAGTATGCGTAAACTCACTTATAAGTTCTTCGAGCTTCCCTTTATTCTCTTTGTGGGAGTCGTACATCATATAGTTGTAAGTCAGAGGGCCAATACTACCTTCCTAACCCTTCACTCAGAGGGACCGTAGATCGAAAAATGCCTTCTAAACCACCCCATTCATCCAGAAGAGAAGGGAAGGGGGCTATGTATTTGCATGACCCTTACAAATTTAACCCTATCTACACCCGGAGCTAATCCCTTAGCGGTCCTTCCACCACGCCAAAGAACGGAAGCTCGTGTGGAGCCTCTGATTTCTGGCATAATAGTGGTAGAATGTAATAAAATATTATGGCCACCTAACATAGGGGTCGGAGGTACCTCAACCAAAATATGACACCCGAAGGGCCCGACACGTACAACCCTATCCTATCCGAGCAGGATAGAGTGAGAATTTCACCCATGCACTTCGGACAGCCGTCCATAGCATCATAAAGAAGACCTCCCTTTTGAGGTACAAAATGATTACAGTACATAGGAGGTTGGTCTTTCTCGCTGTGGTGTATAGCACTAAAAACATTTCGATACAAGATAAGGCCGCTCACATAAAAGAAAAAAAATGAATCCTTTCTTCTCTTCTTTCTCTTTCTCGAGTGGGAAAGAGAAATAGTGTCTTATGGAGGGAGGGGGAGGGGAAATATGTGGGATTACCTATCTCGATAGGACCCTATAAAGGAACGAGATATGTTGAGAGGTTCCATATTACTGAGCTGAAGGATAACACTTTTGTATGTGATCATAGTGTGTCACGTCATCTCATCCTCACTGCATCGAAGAGTACCTATGCATTTTGTCCCTGTTCACTGATAAGGAAGATAGAGTTGGGGTGGGGTTATACGGTGTGATACTCAAGTATGACTGAGGGAGATACTTGTTAATTATGGGTAGGAGCAAGAACCATTATGTAAATAATTTTGGGGGGTTACAGATGTCTTATACTACCATCGATTGAAATAGAGGAGCGGCCAAAAAAATAAGTGAAGTTAGAAAGTCATATGATGGGTGGTAACTATCTTGTACGGTTCGGGGGATAATCGACTTACTTTGATCGGGGGGGGGGGGGAGTCTTTGGCTCTATCAAACATACAGGGAATTGGAGGTAGCATTCCACCGATGTTAAGTCATGGACTGGTTCCTTCAGCCCTTTTTCTATGTATTGGTGTTCTATATGATTGATATAAGACTCAACTTGTTAGATATTACGGAGGTTCGATGAGCAACATTCCGAATCTCTCGACCATTTTCTTCTCTTCCACATTGGCCAATATGAGTTCACCTGGTATTAGCATCTTTATCGGGGAATTTCTCATCTTAGTAGGAGATTTCCAAAGAAATAGCTTAGTAGCCACGTTAGCAGCGCTTAGGATGATTTTAGGTGTGACGTATTCCCTTTGGCTATATAATCATGTTGTTTCTTGGAATTTAAAACTTGATTTCCTCCATCAATTCTCCAATCCAAATGGCAGAGAAGTTTCCATATTAATATCTTTTCTTGTTGGAAGGGCGACCGTCTGTTAAACTATTAAAGAAAAAAGGGTAAACCAATGTGATCATAACATTGTAGGTTCTTGCGATGGGATGAATGCGATTTCCCTCAGTTCGTTTGGGTGGCATAGTACCCATATTTTCATTATTTATTTAGTCTTCAGGGAACCAAAGATTTAATTAATTAAACTAAAAAAATAAGGCTCGCCCTTTAGAGATGGGGGCGCTCACATTTTTTGGCTCCAAAAAAAAGAAAGTATGAAGGGAAACCATGCATGGTACTTCTCGATCGTGTCTCTGAGGGACAGTTGAATGAGCGACTCACACTACACCAAATCTACCAGATTGACACGGCCATTGATCGTGACAAGACCAACTTGTCAAGGTAAATGACCGTGACATTTCTGGGGGTGACAACTTTTGTTATCATGGACTTGTCACGATCTTTGACCTTGACAATATTTGTCACGGTCAAAGACCGTGACAAACCCATAACAACCTTTAAAAAATTATCACGGTCATTGACCGTGACAAGTTTTATTTGTCACGAACTTGTCACGGTTAATGACCATGACAAATCTGGGTAGAATTTAAAAAAAAAATATATTGGGCAGTTTGGCCACTACCACTGCCCAACAGTATATTTGTACCTGTTATAGCAAAATTGTACCTGTTCAAACAGCATATATCCAAATAAAATAGAAAGAATGCACCAAATCATTGCATATATAATTCCATATCCAAACCAAAATGTAACAAATCAAAACAATACAAATATAATCCAAGTGTCCAAATAAAATAGATACAAATACTGTCATGTGGTAGGTTTGAGGACGTAAGGCCACACGACATACACATTGAGACACCCCTGAATATGCATCACGCCACATTGTTCGCGCAACCACAATGGGGAGTTTTACTTTCCGGTTATCACATGCATAATGATCACCATGGCCTCGATGTCTTGAAGTGCATGTCCATGAACCAATATAGCCTGTACGGTATTCGGGTCTCTCAACCCCCACCATATCCGTGTGCCATCAATTACGTCGAGTATAAACATGCTCAACCAACCAATTGTTATCATAGGTCGCTCTAAGGGAGATAAGTAGGGGACTGGATCATCAATCAGTGAGTCTGCATGTGTCGGTGATGAAGCAGCGACATCCATGATCATGAATACTGCTGGGTCGAAAGAGCCAATAACTCAAACGCGTTTTGTCTGTATTTTGAGCAAGAACCACAACGTTACCTTATCTTCACCATGATACGGACTCCAAGTTCTTATGGAAGAGCATGAGGAGATTTATCATCAATAAATATGATAATGGGAATGGAAACTAGAAGCACGACTGGGGTGTTCATGGTCAGAGATAATAAAACCATCAGTAATAGTTACATAAGCTTGAGACTTTTTGGTAGTACCGGTGAACCAGATGGCCGCAGTGGTGGAATCTAGGATGAAAGACTTATAGTATGTCCCTAGATCTGTAAAAAGCAAAAGACCCCCTAACATAATTTGAATGGAGGCTGAGCACTGATAAGGTTGGGTTAGGCTGGCCTCGCAAGGCGAGCCCCTGTGGTAGTGAGCTGAAGCTGCCATAACTTATGGCTAGAGTAATGGGAGGGGCCCCAGTAGAGAGAAAAGACAGGATAATGAGCACTCCGCACACCTAGAGGGTGGCAGGAGCAGCGGGCAAGTGCTTGATAGGCCATCAACTCACAGGCGGGGCACTCGACGAAAGGGGGGCACATTGAGCAAGTACAAGAAGTTGGCCCCGCTCTTCTTTCTTAAAAGCAAGGACCACTATGAAAGGTCAAAACAAGAACCTATGGAAGTCATTGATCTTCCCCAGTTAATATTGGATCAACAATAGGGGGCCTAGCACTGACCTATTTTTTATTGATTTAATGCAATAGGGGAAAAGATCGTACAGTTCCCTATCGAGATAAACTCTCAACGGATCATGCGCGCACTGGGCATATCTCTTTCGTGCGTCTTTCTCGTGGTGGGAAGAGAATAATAGGGAAAGACCCGGACGACCGGCCTTACAGAAATAAGGTTCGAGGGCTAGTTTTATATATTTAACGGAGAATGGGGAGTGAATCGAAATGCTTTCGCTACCGTTCTTGGTTTTGGGGCTTTCAGGCCCCTCTCGATCTTTTTCTTAGTTGAGAAGGGGGAAGGAGTCTAAATCAATGGACATTAATGAACAATCATTGATGGACGTTTCACATGACATGATCAATTCGACTCAATGTCCAATGCTAATAGACCACACCCATCATTTACTCTCCTAGTAGCGAAGGAAAAGGGTAGGGCTTTTTTTGTAATAATAGTGGGCGGGTCTCATGAAATCTATACCGGCAGTTGAAATCAAACAAAGGTAAAAGGACCATTCGATTCATTAAGGGTAACATATCTAAGCCTATTTGTTCGGTGAATTATTTCTGAATTTGATTCTCTATTTGGCCTGCTTAAAATAAAATTGAGAAAAAAAGGGCTGTAAATTAGTAGGGCAATAGCATATCTCTTTCTTTCCCCGGTATCCTTTCGAAGGAAAGGCCTTCACATTCATAATTCGGCAGGGCCGAATGGCTTTGTTTACCCCAAGACTCTTATCCTCATGCAACGACATTAT
This sequence comes from Sambucus nigra, assembly GCA_949130495.1. Classification (NCBI taxonomy): domain Eukaryota; kingdom Viridiplantae; phylum Streptophyta; class Magnoliopsida; order Dipsacales; family Adoxaceae; genus Sambucus; species Sambucus nigra. The sequence continues at coordinate 68,125,976 of OX422218.1, read as the reverse complement.
TTATGTGCTCCTTATCATTCTCTCTCACTGTTTGCAACAACTGGGAAGACAGTTATAAAAGTAAAGCCTATCGCCACGACGACCATAAAATACGAGATTGGGCCCCTTTTAAAAGATTTGATGGAATGGCCGAGCCCATCCAATAACGCTTATGTCATAGGGGAACTCGTGGATGGAAATAATCCTTATTTTATTTCTCGTAGGAATAATAAGAATCAAAGTCCAGGTTGGTTGGTGAGCCTAGTGATAGGAGACTATCTAGCTTGGTTCAGAGAGCACTTCTTGGGTTAAATATTTTTTTGTTGCTAAACATTATAGCCTAAATGCTGAATAATTGACCCTGCTTGTTTAGATTGGTGTTCACCCCAATGTGTTCCCGGACCGCATACATACATCTGTAAGTAACTTAGTTCAACATGGGAAATTTCATTAAAAGGAATTAACGAAGAAAAGAAAAATGGGTCAACTTCTTAATGTGTATTTGAGAGATTATCCTCGGGCTGAGGAGTGTCCAAAGGAGTTTGTTGATCTGTCTACACAGGCATGTGGTCCTATATTCTATCAAGAGTTCGGATTGCTCCACCTAACTAGAACGAAAGGAAGGAATTAGAAATGAAAAGAGGGAATAGGAAGCTTCACTTCTAGTGGCTTGCTGACTCTCCTAGTGAGAAGAAGGCTCTTTGGCAGATTCTTTCGATCTCGATAGAGTCTCACTCAGTAAAGAGAGTTGTAGATTTGTAAAATTATGATAGAGTCTTACTGAATGTCCATCTTATTGAATTCAAAAGGTCGACTACGATAAAAACTTATCCCCCGAGATAAGGCAATCGTCCTATGAAATCTATGGTTATGCTATTCCCATGGCCAGGAAGGTATTGGGCTGACAAAGCCCTAACTTCCTGTTGGACGGCTTCGACGTGCTGCATAGAGCACATACAATCCATCACCATTGGACATCTACTTCCATCCTAGGATAATAAGAATGCCTTTCCAGGTGAGCCAGAGTTTGATCCAGTCCAATGTTTGATAAAACTCTGTTGTCATGACGGATCGTAAGACGCCTTTCTTTGATCGACACACTCAGTCATCTTTGTAGAGTAAGTCATTTAGCCGGCTATAGCCATCTGCCATCTACATTCGGGTCATCTTCTCCCAAACTCCTTTCGACGTCCCTCCGAGTACTCCACCGTAAAGTCCCTAAAGTCCATGGTAAAAATGGCAGGTGTTACACTTTACTATTAACAGAAAAAGGGGTAAAAAATATGAAACCGTCATTGACCCTTCTTTTCTTATACTTGATCACCAACTCGAACCATTGTAGGAAGTGAAACTCATTTCATGTGATGTGCCTCCTGAAGCTTAGATTGCATCTGTAGACACTAAAGGGGCTTGTTGATAAGAGTGGAGCATTCCTAAAGCGTCTCCTTCACGGGCAAATAGTGCCTCCTGTATTTCAAAGCTAATACTATCGTGTACATTTTCTTTTTATATGTGGGGTAGTTTAAGAGGGCTAAGTTACTCTTGAAAGTCATCTTTTGTATCATGTCAAAAGAAATGACATAGATAAGATCTTTTCTTAAAGAGTTTCATTATTGAATTGATCTCGAAATTGGATCCCAATAGTAGTTGTTTACCAAATCATGAGTAGAAGCGTTCGTCTTGATTTTGAACGGCTTTTGAACGTCTGGAGTGGCCAAAATCGATCCTTCATAGACTTTCTCCTTAAATTTCTGGAATGCATACTCTGTATCCTTTCTCCATCGAAAGGCCTATTTCTTTTTTGGGCCTCGAGTAAGATAAGATTAACCGGGAGTCATTTTTTATAAATCTTTAGTGCGGAGGTAGTTGGTCATGCCGAGGAAATTTCCTTACCTCCGTCAACTATTTGAGGGTTGTCCATTACCAAACAAGCTTCATCTTCTCAAGATCTCTCTTGACTTCGTAGGAGCCAATGATGTGCCCCAAGTATACCAACTCAACTCCTTTATCTTTCTTATCTCATAAGTAAGTTCTTCTCCATATGGGCTTTTAGCTGGTGCTCACGTAGAGCTCTTAGAATAGTCAATATGTATTTCATATGCTCCTCCCAGGTCTTGCTATAAACCAGATGTCATCATCGTTAACTGTGATGAATTCATCCAATCTAAACAAGTCCTAAGAACATCGTTCATCATCCATATAAAGGTTGCAGGTGCGTTGGCCTTATCATAATAGGGACGAATGTCATGACAATCTATTCATTTAACCCTTATCTTTTCTTTAACGCAATATTCCAACGTATTCCACCATTTGGTGGTATCCCGACTTTCAGTCTATGTTGGTGAAGTAGCAAGCTCCCTTAACTAGTCAAATGGGAATCAAACATCTATCCTTGACAAAGGATAATGATTCTTTACTGTGATCTTATTAAGGGCACGATAACCCTAATTTACGCACATGCGCCATGAGCCTTCTTAGGCACCAAGACCCCTTAGAGATAGGGGCGAGGCGTAAGAGGATGTACTGGGCCAACCATAACCCTTTTCGAGGAGCTCTTTCAATTGCCGCCTAATCTCCTCATTGGCCAATGTTGACGTCCTGTAACGCTGTTGTTGGGTAATACTGCTCCTTTTGTGAGTTTAATCGAGTGTGATCCAAGCTGCTACAGGATTTCAACCCAAATCAACTACAGCTAAACGAAACCAAAAGCAAAACTTGAAAGCTTAATTCCGAGCTGCTAGAGTGAAATATAAGGCTACTATCTTAGGTGTTCTAGTATCTCCTTTGATTTAGCATAAGGAGGCTGAAAGCTCTATAAGACAATAACTTTGGACTATTTTGAAGCTATGTTATATAGGAAGAGATACTAGTGGCTGGCTACTATCTTTGCTTTTGATATTAGCTCTTGTTAGTACTTTAGGAGCAATAACTTTAGGGAAGGAGCAAGTCTCTTTCTTAGGGAGGTATTTCATATCAAAGAAATTCGAATCCTAGATTGCTAAATTTATTAACTTAGGATCAGAGCAATTCCATAACTTTAGGATCCCAAAAATGAGCATAGCTTTTGCTAGTGTTAGATTTAGGAGACATTTTCAAGTTGTAGAATAGCAAAATAGCCTTGCTTTAGTAGTTGTAGAACCAAGGAGGCAAAGCTAGTAAGGCCTGCACAACAACCTTGCAAAACTATCATTGCTTGAGCAAGAGAAAGAAATGATTCGGCAAGTATGATATAAATTTCACTCGCTTGAGCTAAAAGAGTTCTAGAGCAACATTTACGAAGGATTCAATTGCTTGCTTTATTGTACCGGTGAGTCTTGCCCATCAATGCAATAGCTTCGGAGCAAGCTATGTGGTTCTACACCAAATGGCTCCTAAAGCAAAGAAACTACTAGAAAGAAAGTAGTATCCTCTAAGCAAAGCTATTCGATTTTATTTGAAGGTTCCTAAAGCTATGGAACCTAAGCTTATAGTAAGAGTCGAAGCAAGCTAGTAGCCGTTAGATATGTTATTCGATGTTAAGGCCCCTAAAATAAGCTATTGAATTATTCCTAACCAAAGAAAGGAGAGATATAGATTATGTTCATATCATAAATATGTTTCTTTCATTCCTAAATGAAAGGAAAACTAAACAAAAAAAAATTCATAACTCCTAGCACAAAAGAGTAGCCACTGTGATGCCTATGCTATTTGATTTCCTATAGAGCTTGGGTCCACGCACAAGCTCCTATCACAAAGTCAATCAGTAGACTTTTTTTCTATAGCTTCAAAGCCAAGGAGGAAGTTTCTTTTGATTTCAAAGTTTCTGCTCTAGCAGGAAAGAAGAAGGGAACTTCTGATGCTAAAATAAGACAAGGAGGTTTCCATTCACTATAAAGGCAAAAGGCTATAAAAGTGTGAAACGTCTTTCTATAAAATGAAAGAAATAAAAAATGTGAATCATAATATATAGAACACTCAGTTGCTCCCATATCCTCTTACTTACGCATTTCCATCATGATCCCATCTAAAAAAAAATTCGCATTGATTAAGGTGGTCATTCTAGTCCCTTTAAGCGATTGGGAAATTTTCTTCAGCCACCCATGTTCCAACAACTAAAGATAGTCACAGTTCAGGTTCTTCCTCTTCCCATTACTCAATAGGGCAATTCCCTCACATAATTAAGGGCTTGACACCTTAATATCAAGGAATCCCACCCCAGTATCATAAGCGCAGAGCATCGATTGTAATAACTGTGATGGTGTCGCATAATAGAAAGACAGAAATCTATGAAGCAACTTAAATCTCTTTTTTTCAAGGGTGAGGTTTGGAACCTAGTCACTTTATAACTAGTGTGATTCATAGAATATCATAGCTATGATCAATTGAAGAATAAAAATAATGGATCGAATTGTAACTCTCATTGACCGATTTAACTCAGTGGTTAGAGTCTTCCATACGTCATTGGTTCTCGATCCAATAGTATGAAAACCCACCCCTTTATATAGTAAGTGGAGGCTCTAATATGTGTTGGGAACAATGGGTGGGCATTTTAATCCATTTTTGTAAAGCAAAGGGTCAGCTCGTGGAGCTTTCTCTTCTAGTGAAAAGGGGAAAGGACTTTTTTTTAATAAGTTAAAAAGTGAGTAAGGGGGGTTCAATAGGCCTTTTGTTTTGCAGTTCATATTCTGGATTGGGTTCATCCCTATAGTAATTAGTTGGTTGTACCTGTTCTTATTCAAAATGACAAAATATTCGGGCAAAAATAGGAGCCCTAAAGAGGAAGGGGGAAGGAGCACTCGACCCTTGAGAAATGAACAAATCATGTTCTCTTATTCTTGTCCTAAGGAAGATGTTTTGATTAGGGGCCGAAAGGCGCGAGTGTAGTAGACTCTTGAAAGACTATATGGAACTCAAATATTTCATCCCAATCTCGAAATAGGTTGTGTCGAGACTGAAATTATTGCTTTAGGGTTTTTTCCCCAGCCAGTCGCCCGTGTGTGGGAAGGGTCAAGCTTGGAGACTCCTCATTTATAGGGAATCAAAATATCACGCAACTTGCAGTCTGATTCTACATATCTAATTGGGGAATTTTAATTTTCTAAGGATTCCCTATTGTTGGCATAACAGGGACTACAGAAACCATAGTTGCACAAAAATTGCCTACCCGACAGAGGACTGTTGGTCCAATTAATGAAACAATTCTTTATTAATGATATCTCTATACAAAATTCTCTTATCTTTTTTCAGCCCTCTCTACGCCTTCAACAATGAGATTTCAAAAGATGATTATTTCTCCACTACTTCCTGATGAATGATTGATAAGAACGGATTGTCTAGTGTTCCCTGCATCCAATCAACTCATACCTCCAGCCCTGTCTACAGGATCTCATTCAATAGATTCAACCCATTTCTAGGGTAGGGAGTTCATCCTCTACTTCCTTTGATCCTTTTACAATATGAAGCACCAAAGATCAAGAATTAGATATAGAAAGAAAGATTGGTTGGTGGGAGTACCCTATCACTTAAAGGCAGATGGCGAAAATGTGAGCAACTATAGCATCCTTTTTCATCATCCCCTAGCTACTGGATGAGTGAACTCTACCCGCCTATGCTGGATGGGATTGGATTCCATCCACCCTCAGGCCTTACAAAAGCATATATTGGGATAGGATTTAATGCTATGCCCCTACCGGTTGGGAGAATATGTAGGCCTTATTAGCGGCACATCATCAGGAATCGATTCAATCAACGAATTCCCCTTGCCTCGTGGATCCACTAGGATAATGGTAGACATTGAGAATGTCTTCACAGCCCTTGCAAGGCTTTGAGGTTTGAAACTTGGTTGTGCTCCTCCGATTGACAGATTCTTGGAAAAAAGAACGCCTTGAGATGGAGGATTGTACTTGGAAATTGAAGGTTTGTCTCCCCCACAATTTATTTAGAATTAGGGGATTTGGAACGGATCCACATTGTATCGACTACTGAATATCTATAAGGTTCACCAACTTCCTCATTTCATTGCTCGAATTAGAGAGATTTCCTTTCAATACTGTAGACCTTAGGGGAAGATAAGATAGATGCAACACTCATCCCAATGGACGCGAGACAACTGGTGATGTGGGAGGTATGTTTCCTAAGAAGGTAATATAAGAAAAATAGATCAACAACTTTGACTTAGGCCAAGCAATGCGCTCCGAAGGGCATTGCTTTCGTCCATATCTCTTCCCTTACTTTGCCTGCCTGTTGCTCTTCTCCCCCTTCTAATGGATTGGATCCGCTGCCCCTCCAATAGAAGCTGAAGATGCGGTCTTAGAGATTTCATCTCTCTTTCCCTTCTTCAATGAAAAGGGCGGAATCTCCCATCTAATAGAACTTTCTTCAGCAACGGTCTTTTCAAGAAAGATGCACTTCTTACTGGCTTTCATATTAATTAAGTAGCAGATAGAAGAAATTATTAGTAAGGAGTTCATGGGTGCTTTTTTCTCATCGTGTATCCAAAGAATTCGAATACCGCTACATCCTTCCATTCCTCAGGAAAGATGATTTACTAGTTCGCTGGATCGATAGAGGTGAATTGGATTGGGTGAAAGTGGTTATCGAAAATCGATACTCTTTATTGGGATTGAGGAAATGAGTGGGATGATTAGGATGAAGTGGTTGGTGAAGTTATAATTTCTTTATTTTCTTGCTCTCGTAGCGAAGTTTGACTTTGCATAGCAAAAGGTACGGAATCGCTTCACTCTCACAACACTAATCTCTGTTGATTTTGATCCAACCTTGCCTCGAAAAAAATAGCTCTACCCGGCCCTCCGTTGACAGTGAATGCCAGTTGAAAGCCTCACTCCATCCCTCGAGTGGTCCAACCTTCTCATCATCTTGGTACGATAAAGGATCATTCCAGGTCAGATGATCCTCCCACCCCTGCTTCCAGATTTGGATCCGCTACTCCATTCGCATTTGCCGATGAATGTGTATGATGATCCTCTGTAATCTGTTCCTATACCCTGCATGCACCTAATTCTATCAAAATGAAAAAAAATATTAAACAAGAGAGAAACTTGACTTTGAAAAAGAAGTGTTGCCACTTTATTAGTAAGGCTCCTTGTTTTATATGTCCTCAATAAAGGCAAAAGACGGGGGGGGGGGGGGGGGGGGTGTTCTTCACTTCTTTTGTTTTTCAGTTTTTTGTTATTGGGTATGGAGGTTGGATCGCTACATTGGCTGATCAGATTTGGTTGTTGGTGATGGGTTAAACTGGACAGAGCTAATAAGGTGGAGGTCAAAGTTCAGTTGCTGGGTTTGAGAAGTAAGTTGGCTGGAAATTATTGCAATCGGTGTTCATCGGAGAATGATTTGGGGTTGGGCGTAAAATGGATCGGAGTGAGTTTCCATGGTCGTCGGCATGTTTTGGGTTATGGGCGAAGGTGGCTTTGGGTTTAGCAGTGGTTATGGGCCTATCGGCTTTGAGTTAGGCGAACAAGAGGTTTTGGGTCGCCGACGTTTTGGGTATGGCTGTTGTTGGTTGTTTGGTAATGGGGGGAAGAGAGAAAATGTGGGGGTGAGGTTGAAGATGATGGAGAGGTGTTTGGGTGTGTGGGGTTGTAGTGTAATAGGGTGTGAATAGGTTTTTGTTTAGGTGTATGAGTGTGTAGGGGTTTAATGTGTGTGTGTGTGTGTCTTTATTTTGTACATCTAATTAATTTAAAATTAAAATTAACTAAATATTTATGACTCAATTAAAAATTATAAATATAATAAAAATAAAAGATGAAAAATAAAATTTATTAAACTAAAAAAAAATCCTAACCTATTAATAAAAGATTCAAATAAATAAAATAATAATAATAATAAAATCAACTAAACTAATAAAATTAAAAATAAAGAAAATAAAATAAAATAAAGAAAAACTTAATAAAATAAAGACACCTATGTACATAAAAACACTCGATACAGATTAAAAATACTCGACGAACAATACAGACACTAATATACACAACTATACGCACACAAATAAAATATAAAATAAATGCTAAAAATATACACGGCTCAAAAGAAAAATATAAAAAAAATATAAAATTATAAACTAAACACACACGAGGCTCGGGCGATGGCTCGAGCTCAGTTTAGGCTTAGGTTTGGTTCGGGACTGGGCTCGGGGCATCGAAACTCATCTGGGCAAGATCAAAAAGGACTTCAGTCTTCACAGTTGCTTTTATTTTCTTCTTTTCATGTTTTTATCTCTACTTTGTCACAATTGACTTGATTTAACATTATTTGATACCACAACAACATATTGACTTGCAATATAGACAAATACGAACATAAGGCCCCTTTTTTTTAACGATAAGGGACTAAAATGCATATATTCGGGGTATAAATTAAGCACTTTTGGGTGCTTATCACCTTGGTGATCAAGATCTATCACTCTTTACGAGAGCCTGTATTTCCATTCGCACCAAATATGAGGGGGGAGGCATGGAACTATCTAATGTGCGAAACCATCTCCAAAGGTTTGGCCTGAAATTGCACATCGAGATGTCCATTGACTACTAGAAATTTAATGGCATGATCATAAAAGCCAGGGAGTGGGCTCAAGAATCAGATGAATGGGTTACACCCATTGAGTAAGTCAGTGTAGATGATGTTGTACAGATCATGGCCAATATGTTTCGCTAGATAGGATAAATCTACGACATCTCTGAGTTCCTCAAGGACTTAAAACTTTAGAGATGGTGGGCCCCTTCACTTTTATATTTTCCCATTGAGTGGGAAGATCTATATGATATATATGTAGAGGTTATCGAATGCATTTATTACTCTTAGCAGGAAGGCATCATCACCATAGGATTAGGGAATGACTTCGATAGTTTAGATGATGAACTGAATCATGAAGAATCCATTTCAGTTGCTAGTTTGTGTGGAATGATCTCTTTTGAAGATTTGTAGGAAGAAATCAACAAAGTATCCATTTAGCCAGAAGTAAACGAAGCCATGGGGTTCTTATTCTTCCCTGTCTCTATAAGCCACATGACCAGATTAGGGCAGTACTACAAAAATTCGAGTCCTAATTCCGAAGTAGACAAAGGAAAAAGGACTTGTCGAAGAGCTCCTAATGCCCGAAATGACCGTTAAAAAAAAGAAAAGTCCTAGATCATCCCATGAAAACCCAAGCCAACATAACCTATGGGGAATCTTCATGTCCTCTAAGCTGCACTAAAATGCCCTGATAAAGCTCCTCACTAAAACCACAATTTCTCCCTCCAATAATCTCGAAGAAGACTTGAATATGGTTTGGTCGTTTACCACTACCAGTCTCCTCTCTTTTTTCGAAGAAAAATCATGAAATTCGGCCCTTATCACAATTATGCTCTCAATATCTGCGCCGAAGTTTTGGGATAAATATTCCCATTATCACATGTTAACAATGGATTCACTCTCAATGTTTGTTAATTAGGAATTGTTAACTGACTAGCATTAGAAGTTAGGGATCTCACTCCCACATCTAGTGTCGTGGATACTTATGACAACACTCGTAGAGAAGTAATGAGTTCCATAAAACTCACACTAGGGGATGGCCCTATCAACCCTTTTATTGAGTTCCAAGTCATCGATATACCCACCTATTTCAATGTACTCCCTGGATGCTCATAGTTCCACAAAATACAGGGAATGTCTTCTTCTCCCAATTAAAAACTAAAGTTCTTTGCTAAAGGCCAAGTTATTATCATCTTAGGGATTACGACAATTCAGACAATGCCAGCACCAGCAGTCCAATATTGTTTCAATCTATTTGAATGGAAGAATTGTTAAGGAGGGCGAAGACTTACCCTTTTGTGGATTCTCTGAATCGTGGTATAACCCAACTAATAAGAAGATGAAACTGAGGCTGGAGATCTTCTTTCAAGGATGAATAAAAAACCTTATAGACTCAATTCAATAAGTTTTGCTGATGACGTCTCTAATACTGCCATCCATAGCACGTGTAGCTACAACATTCTTGCACAACACGTCGTGTGTATCGGTATCCACCGATAGCCAAAACTCTATCTCCAACTCGTGCGGAAATCCACTGCACACACAAAGGTGGTGTATGAAGGTTGTAAAGGACATGGATGCTTTGTCTTAAAAAGTGATCGAAGTTGATCATGTAAATGATGAAGATAAAACCGACAAAGTGTTTTGGATTTATAAAAGTAATTGAAGTGGAGTCCCTAAGCAGTTTCCCAAACTCATGTTCTTTTATAAGTTAAGAGTAGTGGGGTAGTGAAGAACATGGGAAAAAAACTGCTCATTTTGGCACCATTTTCAATAACTGACCCAGTCGTTCGAACAACTAGGTGTCTTCTTTGGATGAGGTTCTAACAATTTCTTAGCATCAAAATTAAAGGATGTCATATGAAGTCTCATTCGAAGGTGGAAATCTCATTTGAACAAGAATTCTAATGAAATCTCAGCCTGAGGCAAAATGGCTAAAGTTATGAAAATGATTTCGAAAAACTCAGTTAAAGACTTTTGAAATACTTATAAAAAGTTTATCCAACATATTTTTAAAACATAGGGTCATATATCTTTTGGGAATAGATCATCAAAATGTTAATATGACCTTTGATGATGGTTGAATTCTTAAATTCCAGGATGTTCAAATTTCTTCTCTGTACAACATGATATGACACATTACAAACTATCATGTTTTGACCTAACAGAAACTACCAATATTACAAATGACTCGACGTGGAGATTTGCCCTTACATACTTTAACCAACAAAAATTGGGGTTGAGTCTCTACTTGATCCGCCTAGATGCTACGTCATCAAACCCGTCGACTCAATCATAACTTCTAATATGCCTCTCCTAAACTGGCATACCCTCCCAGTCCAATCTGCTCAAGCTTAGCCAAACCTTGCTATTTTTCATATTCAAATATCTGCACTTATTTTTGTTTCTCTTCTCCTAATGTAAATCTAACTAAGACCTCTTTTAACGAGGTTTTCAACACTATTTTCCCTAAATATGAAATAAATCACGATCTTGAGTATCTTATTGTGACTTACATTAATTGCATTGATTCTAATCAAAATTGTGATGGTGATGATTTTGTAAATGAATAATTCTCCACAGATCTCAATTAGGAAAGTAATAAATAACATAATCGCATTCAAACTAATGATGATGAGACTATTATTATTAATCTCGAACTAATAGCTATTAGCGCGCGATTAGGATATGGTCCACCCTTAATGATCTTGAGTGGGATCAATATGAAGAACTTCTAAAAGAGTTCATAAACATCTTAGTGTCATCCTATGATGACATACCTAAGATTGACCCAAAAATAACTCAACACGTGATCGTGGCATTCTCGAAATGAAAATCGATCAAGCAAAAGTAGAGAAAACTACGAATGGAATGGTCACTCAAAGTCAAAGAATAGGTAGTCAAATAACTTAATGTGTGTTTAATTCGTGTGATTGAATACCCTACATGGCTAGCAAATATCGTCCCCATATCGAAATCGGGAGGAAAGGTGTGCATGTGCATCGACTATTAACATTTGAACAAGGCGTCCTCGAAAGATGGCTACCCATTACCAAAAATCGACATGATCGTGGAAAATATTACCATCTATGCCTTTATATTAGCTGTTAATGGATTTGTCGGTTACAACCTGATTAAGATGCACCTTGACCACCAAGAGAAAACTGCCTTTATCACCCCCTGGGGAACTTTTAGTTACACTATCATGCCATTCAGGCTAAAAAATGCCATGGTTGCCTACCAAAGGGATACCACAACTATTCTACATTACCTTGTTCACAAAGAGGTCGAGGTATATGTTGGTGACATGATCATCAAGTCTAAGACTCGATAAGGTCACATTCCTGCCCTCAAAAAGCTCTTCGAGCAACTGCGACAATAACATATATGGCTTAACCCAAAAAAATGTGTTTTTGGCATTAGTGAGGGGACACTCTTGGGACTTGTGGTCAGCGAGAAAATAATTGAAGTAAAACCTACCAAACTGAAAACCATAATAGATATGCCACCACCCGAACGGAGAAGGAAGTCTGAGGATTCTTGGGTAAACTGCAATACATCAGTCGGTTTATTGACCAACCGATCCCCATCTGCAAACCCATTTTCAAACTTCTATGGAAGAATTTAACCAAAGTCTAGAATGAAGCTTGTTAATAAGCCTTTGAACAAATCATGAGATACCTCACTCGACCTCCTGTGTTCATGCCTCTGTAGCCAGGCCTCTCCCTCCTCCTATACTTGACTATCACTGATACTGCAATAGGGCTTTACTAGCTCAATGCATTGAGGAATCCCTCAAATAAATATTCATCTACTATTCTAGTAAGAAACTATCTAGGTAAAAAATCGATTACACTGCTCTGGAGAAAGAATATGTCGCCTTAGTCTGGTCACTCAAAAATTATGACACTTCACGCTTGCCTTTCCTATCAGAGTAGTGTCCTAAATGGATCCCATCAAATACTTACCAGAGAAACTCGCTCTATCAAGTCGAATGGTTCGCCGGTTAATATTTCTAGCTTAGTTTGATATTTTGTATGTCACACAAAAAGACATGAAGGGAAAGGCCATCTCCGACTACCTTATCGATTATCCTACGGAATGAACTGATGTTTGGGTCTATGAATTTCAAGATGAAAAATTATCTACAACTCTTAGGAGGATCTCATATGATAGATGTTCTTTGATAGATCTACTAACAAGATATGGCATGGCATTGGGATACTCCTCATTGCTCCTGATGACTCCTGCACCCCCATTTCCATTAAGTTTCACTTCTCTTGCACCAATAATATAACTGAGTATGAGGTATGGACCGTAGGCCTTAATATCTCCCTTATGAAATGTGTCAAGAACTTAGACGTACATTGGGACTCTTCCATTATTATCGAATAATTTCTCAGAAAATAGAAAGTCAAGGATGAGAAGTTCCCATCCTCCATGTCTACATAAAAGAGATCCCCTCCCACTTTAAAGATTCCACATTATGTTACATTCCTCGCTCAAAGAATAGATTAGATGACGCCCTTGTAACCCTAGCCTCCATGGTCTATATGCCAAAAGGAATAATAATAGGCCCCTTCCTAGTTCCGATTTAAATTGTGCCCACCCACTGTTGCCATATCAAGCTCGTCACTGAAAAAGGCTTCGATGTGGTCAGATTATGGTACTATGACATTTGGTGCCTTCTCAAACATGGTAGGTATCCTTGAGATGTAGATCAAAAAGACCGTGTGACCTTTTGCAAAATGGTTGCCCAGTATATCATTTGCGATAAAGGAATTATAAAGAGAAACTTCGATGGAACCTATTTTCATTGCATAACAGGGGATGGTATTGAAGCAATGATGCAGAAAATCCACAATGAGTAATGTGGGTCCCACATGAATGGTCACATGGTCTCTAGAAAAATCATTCAACAAGGGTAATATTAGACTACCATGGTTAAATATTGCGCTGCCTGTGTTTAAAGATGCTTCAAATTCCAACAGTTTGCCAATATCTAACACTTGTCTCCCCAGGAATTACACAACATAACCTCATACTGGACTTTCTCTACTTGGGGCATAGATATCATAGGGAAAGTCACTCCCAAAGCTTCGAATGGTCACGAGTTCATCCTCCTCTCCATTGACTACTTCACAAAGTGGGTCGAAACTGAGTCATACATAGTTCTAAATGGTAAGAAAGTGGCGAAATTTATTAGAAAAACATCATTTGCTGATACGGGGTTCCTCATGACTTAGTATTCAATAATGGGCTCCACTTGGAAGTCGAGTTCACAGAATTAGTTGACGAGTATGGAATTCAAATACATAAGTCTTCACCTTACCAACCTGAAACCAATGATATTGTTGAAGTGCTAACAAAATGCTCAAAATCATCATCAGCGAGATGATCAAAAGTTCCAGAGGCTGGGCTGACGGGATACCATACACTCCTTGGGGTATCGCACATACATCAGAACACCTATTGGGACCACCCCCTTTTCTCTGGTATATGATATGGAAGAAGTTCTCCCCGTTGAGATAGAATTACCCTCTCTACGTGTCATGCTCGAGAGCAAGGTTAATAAAGAAGACTGGAATCAGAGTCACTATGACGAACTCTTATCCACAATGAAAGAAGACTTAAGACTTTATACCACATACAGGGGTACCATTTTCGAATAACATAATCATTCAACAGGAAAGTCAAGGACCGCGATTTCCAGGATGGAGACTTGTCCCTTAAAGAAATTATTGAGCCTATCTAGGACCCCAGGGGGAAGTTCAAACCCAATTGGAGAGGCCCTACATCCTGAAAAAAAATCCTGTCAGGCGGCACTGCTATGCTCATAAATCTCGACAAATAAGTGATGGAGTGTTTAGTATATTTGGATGGTTTCAATAAATTTTATCCTTAATCCAATCTCTCAGTGCACTACGACTCTTATCGTTCCCCTTCTATTCCAAAACAATTATTCATTTCCCCTAAAAATCATTCTTTTCAAAATTATACTTATGAAACTTTTCAAACCCACAGAGATATGCAAGTATCTCGTACAACACATAGTCGTGGTCCATTCCTTTTCACGAAATGCTATTATTTTTTAACTCCCGAGAATGACAGTCCATCTTATCATTTACATGAACACAAGGATTATGTATGCCTTAGTGATTTGTATAGATAGTTCAAACACAAAAAATCATCAAAAGGCCTAATAAAATATGATTAAAAACACTTTTATTTTCAAATTAAGGAACGTAGTAATTACATGAAATATCAATAGAGGGAGTCAAACAGATCACCCCCTTTAAATTACAAAACCAACCAACATTTCCCCTAATACCCACTTCCTTATAAATAACCAAATTCACAGAAAAATCCAAAAACATCACAAAATATCAACACAAACCACCCCAAATACAAATCACGTGCCTTTAAAAAATACTTCCCTCAGTTGCCAGATGACCCTACCTCATCATCATTGCCTGCTCCCGAAGGTCCCCAGGTCCCTCACTCCTAATTTATGCTTTGTGTGCACTCCATGCAGGAGTATGCCTTGACAAGATTAATAAAACCACAATACCCTCCTTTATGGTGTAGAAGGAAACAAGGCACCTTTGCCCAATCTCCCCTTCCAAAATCTTCCCAACTCCCCGATCCCCCAACCATTTGAGATAATCCCTAGACACGTACCAGGCCACCCAATAGATTATGATGGATGAGTAGACTGCTGGCGAGTTAGACACAAAGGTCTCAGTATCATCCGTAAAGATGCAGTTAGGTCATCTATCAGGAAGAAGTTGGTTATATGAGGAGGCACTATCTGTTCTTACCCCACTTGGCGCAGAAGCTACCAAGAAAAATAGAAGGAATTCTGGAGAAGGACATCTAACTAAACATACCGGTACTCTCCTAACTGTAAAATGGGATGCAAGTCCCCCACCATCGCTCAAACTAGTGAAGAGGCTGGGCCCCATTCTCCACGATCTAGTTAACTCAATTATTTATTGAAGGGTCAAAACTAAAGAAGGGTTGGATGAAGAAGTTAGGGACATCCGATAGGAGATACTCAGGAGGGTCCTCCAGGAGAAATCTCTCAGAAAGCCACATGAACAACATCACAGACTCCCCTGTAAAAAGTCAAAACAACCCTCCTTCCAAGTATCAAAATCGTTTAAGGTCTCCGCCAGCACTACTGCGACATGACTACAATGATAAGACATCAACGCCACTATCGTGGCCACCTGAGGATTGATCGTTAGGTCACCTATCACAAGTAAAACCTAAAAGTCAAGCCTAAGGCAACAACTTTGGCAAAACCATCATCAAAGAAATCTCTCTGCCATACCAAGTTAATAAATGCCTAGAGGGAAACATTCCCTCTTTGGACCAATGGTCGAGCCGCCAAGGGAGAGATATGAAGTAAGTCAATGATAGACACTCGGGGAGAATGGGACAAGTTAGGCATAGCCACCATTGCACTGGTGCTAGTACCTAATATCATTGAAAATTCCTCATAAGTAGGTCACGCATCGTCTATGCTAAACCAAAAAACTTGATCTTCGGAGTACCATTATTTTATTGCCTCTTCCTAAAGCTTCTAGTTTGTAGCAGGGTCATGCCATAAGGAAACCCAACGCAAACTAAAGGTGTCATAGTGGACATTATAGAGGCACTTTGACTCTAGATCCTTACGGTAGGAAGAAAATACCTCAGACATTAGGAGATCCATTTGGGAAAGAGAAGAAAGACATTAAATAGAGGATGTGGATGGTGATGACGAATACGCTCCCCAAACCACCTTTTTATACCCATAAGTCCTCACAAAAGACAAATCACTCGAAACCTCATCAAACCCTTTGCCACATAGTAGTACAAGTATGTTGAAGGTGCAACCAAAACCAAATGAGTGATTTGACTTGACTCTTTTTCTTATATGCAAGATAAGGGGTAAGTTTATTGGTAACCTCCCTTGTTAAAAAAATTCATTTTTCCTCTTTTGAGCAAAAATCAATTTCCAAAAGTTCTTACTTTGAAAAAGTAAAACCCCGAGTTATTTCATTTTTACTACCCCCTTTTATCAAATTAGCATATTTTTCTTTAAAGACATTTTCATACTTGTATCTACCTTTGCAAATAAATTAGAAATCTCAGAAGAAAGTAAAGTACCTGTAGAATAAGTCACTAACTCAAGAAAAACACCAGAAGACGTGGATTTTTCATATATAATCCTTCTTTTGAATTATTTCATTTTTTGTAGGAGCAAAAGAAGAAAATACAACAGGACATTTCCTGAACCTTCCGAAAGCCCTCTTTAAACCCACCCTAGCCTCCACTGCGCACACACTTCCCCTTACAGCAGGCAGTGGACCCTCCAATTCTGGAGCCAAAAGCATCATCAGAATTAGATGATGACCCCATATAGGAATTGGATTACTTCTTCCGTAAGAATACATAGACATCATCCAGCCCATGATATCGTGCAATCAATTTGTCGACACCTGTATAGTTTGCAAAGAATTAGAAATAGAAAATAAAAGTAGTCAAGCAAGTCAATAAAGAATAAAGAAAAATAAAGTGGGGAACAGGAAATATAAAAAGGTGAGAAGTATACCTCAATGTTGAGCACCATCAGTAAGGCCCATCAGCATATCTACTGAAGCATAAGTACAGTGGGGTACCCTCAACGTCTACCCATTAATCAACCTTGAAGTGTTAAGAAGGAGTATTGACCTAAATAGGAAGATCTTCCTCCACTGATACCGCCACACCACTTCCCATATTATAGGCTGAAGCCATCGGTGCACTAGTACCCTTCCTCGAAGTAGTGGTAGGTGGAGGCATGTTATCCACGCCATATATACAGGAAGGCATCAACCAATCGGTAATAAAATCTAAATAATTGTAACCCGCTGTCGTATCAGTATAGAGCGTGTAGGGATCACCCAGTATCACCTCCCCATGGTATTATTCGCAATCTCCTTAACCCTAACTTGATGCCCCTTATAATCCAGACCCATCAGTTGTTGAGCATCTATAGGAGTGACAGTTATCTCCTCGACCCCAGATGGAACGTGTGGGTCGTGTCCTAACACCTTTCACTGAGAGTGCATAACACCATAGAATAGAGCAACGTCTCATCTAGGGAACCAGGCAATGGACTAAACCCAGCAAACAACACCAATCAGTGCACTGCCTGAGGAAAACGGTCTTAAACATCTTTTAACCCAGTCGTCCCCGAATCGAATGCTCGAAAAAGATATATCAATCTACAAGAAACCAAAAGAAAACCCTTGTTTAGCCAAAGAAAAAAATGAAAAAAAAAAGAATTGGAAAACCAAAGCTCAAAATACTCATATAGCCATTAGGTCTCTTCATCCTTACTAAAAAATGGTGTGAAAGATCTCACAAAAAACCCTCTCATCTGCAATCGGCTCAAAGGAGTCATATGTATTTTCATTGCCCAGTGCAAACGACACCATAGCCCAACATTCCAGGCCATCCCAATCGTCGACATACAACCATTTGTTGTTAACCTTGCCAAAAGGGCCTGCTATTTGATGTCTTTAAGAAAGAAGGACTTGGGAATGACTCTTAGAGAGATAAAGTAAGACATTCAATCACTTAAAGGTGTCTTTTTATAAAAGGATAAGGGGCATGGTGATTGGTAGCCCCTTGACTCATGATGGCTACCAACGACTTTTCCCCTTCCTAAGAAGCCTAGGAGTCTATTCCCTATGTCGATAGGTACCTCCCTAGACTTACCTATCAACAGCACCCTCCAAATTTCATCCTTAAAATGCCAAGAAATTTAAAAATTGCCAAAAACATTCCCATAGAATCCCTAAAAAATACCGAACATTATTTTTCCTAAGAAAATAATTTATAGAGAGAGATAATCCCCTTACAAAGACTGAAAATCCCTGGTCTGATCAATCGCACACTCTTATCATCAACATACTCCCCGACAGAGATAAAAGTTCACTCGCACCCAAAACCTACTACACCTTCCCTCAGCCTGAACCACGATCTACACAGTCCCTAGTGGATTTATAAAATGAAACTCTTCCCTAGAAATATTACTTCCTAATGAATCACAAACTTGAGGTCCTTAAAATTGACCTTGACCCACAAAATTGGTTGTTTTAACTTTAGGTCCTCAGAATTGAACTCGACCCATAGAATTGGTCATCATAACCTTAGGTCCTCAGAATTGACCTTTACCCAGTGAATCGGTCACCCTCATCCTTAAGTCCTTAGAATTGACCTCGGCTCATAGAATTGGTCGTCACAACCTTAGGTCCTCATATTTAACCTCGGTCTACAGAATTGGTCATCACAACTTAAGGTCCTCAAAATGACCTCAACCTACTGAATCAGTTATTTTCACCCCTTAAACCCACTGAATTGGTCGCTATACTCCTTAGGTCCAAATAGTTGACTTTAACCTTTTGAATTAGTCATTGTCTTCCCTTAGGTCCACAAAATTAACCTAAAATCCTTTTCTTGAACATTGATATGTTGTCTATCTTTCCACGGCCTTCAGTAGTCTCGTCGAGGGCCTCTATAGGCATTCCATCCCAGGACCCCACTAAGAACCTGCTTAGGTCCATAGCATTCACCCCTTCACCATAAACCCTATATCATACTCCGAGTACTAATTTAGAGGCCATCGCGTCCTCTCGGACATCGTTTGACTCTATTAACTCTGCAACCTGAGCAAATCTTAATGAATCTTCAAAGGGATTTAAATCCCATTTTCAACGGTCTATCCTATGCACAAATCTGTCATACGGTTCGAACGAACGATTTGTTAACTTTGAAGTCATCGAGCTCCTTCAAGCCTCGTTTGACCTTACTCAAATCTCTTAACTGAGTGAAGCTCAATGAATCCTCAAAGGGCCCTGTATTCCTTTGTAGTGGTCCATATTGTGCATGAATCGGCCTTATGGTTCATATGAACGACTCATTTTCCTTTAAAAAAATCCCATCTAAAGAGCATTGGGCACTTTTGGTCCTCGTTGGACTTCGATAAACTCCTGAAACTGGGAGTGACTCAATATATTCTTAAAGGGCTCTATATTCCCTTTTCAACAGTCCATCTTGTGTGGGATTTGGACTTATAATTTGTTTTTTATGTTCGTTTTTCTGAGAAAATCATTTCGGACTGCCTATATTCATTTTGGTAACCCTACCTATCGGCAGGGTGTCCTTTTTATTGCGTATCAAGGTAGGCCTTATGCCAATAAGCATGAAGGGACCATACTGATCAGCAACCCGCATGACCCCTCTAAAAAGGGTCATGACCTCAACCTACCAAGAAATCGGAGAACATTCTCCTCATAATTAGGGTCATTCCCAAAAAAGACATTTTCTCATATTCCTTTACCCTGTCTCCTTACCTCACTTAGTAATTCACCCCACCTTTCTGTATCACTTCCATGCCACATTAAAATTAGCACACTTTCATTTTAAAGGCAATAACAAGCATTCATAAGGGGGTCTGTTTTTCCACCCCTTTATCTAGTTGATTCATTTTTATATGTTTTTCATCTTATTTTTATTTTTTGGTTTTGTTTCATTATATCAGATCCACTAATCCGTACTCTTTATTTGTAGTATTGCACATAACTATTTTCATAAAAACCCCAAAATGACAAAAAAGAGGGTTTATCCGTAAACTCTAAAAGCAAGACCTCAATTTTTAAGTCTTCACTCTTAAAACACATTTTCCTCACAGACACATAATAGGAACCCCGCATTTGGATTTATGGGTTGAACACTACTCCTATCTTATTTTTGAACTAGTTGGACTTTGATGCCCCTTGGGCTATGTAAGCATCTTGGGCCAATCCCAAGATTTTATTCCTCCTCCTATTTTTTGTTTTATATATCTTTCATATCTTATTATATCTATTTCATGCATTTTAGATTCCTACATACTCGTGTCTCGTTCAACATGCACATTTTCTCTTTCATAGAAATTTATGATTCGATGAGCACTTATATCATATTTTTATCATTATTTTCAAGAACACTCCTTTGGATGAATTCACTCCATCTCTTTCATGACACGAGTTGGATTATTCCATTCTCCTATCACTTATATTATACACACGTATACACACATCATGGAGTTAAAAAAAAGGTGACTAATGTTAGCTCATGAGAGACCAAAAGGTCAAAATGGGTTAACACCTTCCCATTTCGTAACTTAGTCCCTCCAACCATTAAACTGCTAGGTTTTGCTTGCATCATTTTGACCTTGAAGTCGTTATCTCAAGGAGACGATTTTTTTACCTGTTTTGAGCCAAATAGGCTGGAGACTCTACCGCTTTATGTTACCCCCATTTGATGATGACCAAGTCCGTATCTATGCGTGCCGAAGGAAGTCGACTTTGGATGGCGACAATGATGACTTACCAGACATAAAAGAGTTATATTCAAAGACACTGAATGAGAATGCATGATATCAATTCTTTATGGAATTCGCAAATATAAAATTTATTAAAACTTATTTCATTAGAGGAAATCTTCAATCCAATTTTATCAAACCCTAAACATGCATTTATGTGAATAAATCAAATATGAAAAGCAAACAATTACAAGAGCAATATCAGGAACAATCAAATTCATAAAAAATCCCCAAAGGGAAAAACCTTTATTTCACTATTAAATGAAAGTCGCAACTTATAATTACATAGAGAAATATGCAAAGAATTTTCCACATAAAATCCACATAGATCGTAGCCTGGAACTGGCAAAGATTCCCCCAAGAACCTCAAGAATTGTAGCTCCTCCTTCAGCAGTGAATACACTCGAGTATGCTCAATGACCGCAGTCGTCAGCAATTTCTCCCACAAGAACTACCAATTCAGCAGTAGACAATCCTTCCTTACAAGAGACACATCGATAAATAAGTGTTTTGGGTTCCGAAAAGATTCACAAAAGTATATGGGATGTTTTGTGTGAATCTAAAACATAAATTTTCCCTAAAAACTGAAGACTAAAATTCTGTAGATATGCAGTTTGCCTACAGTAAAAATCTTGAATGAAAAGTCTCACAAAATAGATATTTGTAGGCAAACAAAAAAGTTGAGGCGACGCAGGTCGTTAGAATGACTTCTTGATGTCATTTGAATGAAATTAGAAGTCGTTAGATAATCTAAGGAATGACCTAAGATATGACGTATTAAAAACCAAAATAGTGTATGGTCATTTGAACCAAGCAAGGAATGACCTATCTCGGGATTGAACAAATGACATGTGATGTTGTTTGATCACGTCGTTTGAACGAAAACCTTTTGTCATTTGAACGACACTATGATGTCGTTTGAATGACTGCAATAAAAAATATTTATTTTTAAAGTCCGTTTACATGTCTTTTAGAAAACATTTTAAGTTAGAAAAAATCCTCATTTTGATCAAACATATTTTAGAAAAATATCCCAATACTAAACTAAAACATCTACGAACTTAAACACATTCCTTACCAAAATCAATCTCGTAGAGGACCGTTGTTGAAGTTGTTTGATATTCGGATCCACCTTCTTGAGCATATGAACGTGAACTTCATGTAACAGTTGTAACTATATACAACATATACAATATAAACTAGGGACTATCAAAATTATGTCCTTACAAATCTCCCCTATGCCTATCCCGCTACAAAATAAAAACAATTCGAATTATTAGTCAAACGTCTTATACAAATTTAATACCCTCCCATGAACCCAAAAGCTGAAAGATACTAAATATGCAAGTCTTCAAAAATATCATCAACTTTAGAATGTTCAAATTTCTTTGCTTTACTTGCTCTTATTTTGTGTGCTTTCCAAATGATCATGAAAGTCCTACACACAATAAACAAAGCAAACACCTTCGTGGAATATCGAGTTTGTAATTAAATAAACATAAGTCAAATCAAGTAAATCAATTCTCCCACATAATTCATAATTCGTTATCCCCCTTTTATTTGTCTGAAATAGACAAGGAAAAGAATAAACAAATTAAATATGGAATGTCA
The DNA here is from genome assembly GCA_949130495.1 of Sambucus nigra. NCBI lineage: Eukaryota > Viridiplantae > Streptophyta > Magnoliopsida > Dipsacales > Adoxaceae > Sambucus > Sambucus nigra. The sequence goes on along the minus strand of OX422218.1, from coordinate 68,103,469 downwards.
TGACAATCATAGAAAATATATATCAATTAAGCTCATGGAAGGATAAACTCAAAAGGCTTCATAAACTATTTTTTATTTTTTCAAAATTTTCAAGCAAAAGATAATTTACAAAAAAAAAACACACACCATGAATTTACACTAAGATAACCAAATCGTGGAAACAGAATGAATGGGTGTGAACAAATTCAATAGGAAAATTAACTCAAACATTCATAACATATGTGCACAATGAACATGGATACTCCTAACGAATGAACTTTAAAATCGTCCTTAGGATTAAAAATATTAAATCCAAATGATATCGACTCAATCTAATCAACAAATCAAAGTCTAAAATGATTTTCACACTAATAACATCTAAAACTATGTAATATTTTTTCAATACTTTATCAGGACATGCAAACTCGTTGATTTTCAACCAAACTCCCTCATAAATAATAGTGCTATTTATTTTTCCATTTAGGTTCTAAATTATCTTTTTAAGAGATTCCCTATTGCCCCCTTTTTAGCATATGATTCGTTTTATTGCCTTAATTTTTTCTTGGGTTCTTTTCAAACGGTGGCTTTCATGACGGGTTAACATCCCTCTCGCAGCCATTTCCCACGTACACTCATCATTTTTTCATATTAAACAAAGTTCTCACGAGCAACGGTTCTTACATGCACTATTTTCATTCTCAAGTTTTTTCGTATTTGGTTCATTTTAAAGACAGGATGGAGATTAAAACACTTCGACCAATATTTGATAGACAAGCATAATAATTAAATAAATCCGTGCAAGTGTGCTTAAAGGAGACTAAGATTCAAACATGTAGGAAGTAATAACTAATAACATCTTAATGACTCCATACATTGTAAATCACATGGATGAAATAATGTATCATCTCAAACTACTATCAATTAGTCACATGGATATGGAATAATGTTGTGACTTGGTAATCATAAATGTCCATCCATAAATGGTGTAAAACCAAATACAAAAATCTTTTTGTGTTAAATTTTTTTTATCGAAATAAAATCTTTTTGACTTTTTCAAATTTATTCGCAAAACAATAGAAAATCTTTTTGTATTTTTCCAAACTTTTTCAAAAATAAAAATCGTTTTGGATTTTTCAAAAAAATATATCAAAATGAAAAAAATAAATACAAAGGTGGTACACACTAGCAATAGGCATAAGATGATCCTCTATAGTGATCTTGACCTCCCGAGCACGTTTTAACCTCTCCCAAGTTGGGACACACTGGATTTAAGGTCACTCTTTTTTTGGCGTAAGATGATCAACTACTCACATAAAGATACCTTCACCTTCTCGAGTTGACACATTGACGCCTCACACTTCCTCAAAACTTCTGTCTCTTTCTCTCTTCAAATCTAACACCTTAAGACCTAAATTTATTTTAAACTTATTTACTTCAAATTCTCGGTGTACATATCTCTAAATGACTTTTGGATATTAACTCCACCCTCACATTCAATATTATCCTCACTCTCACTCGAAACACACAAATTATCAACGGGGCTCTCACGTATACAAGTGTCTGCATCGCTGTGGGACAAACTGGATGTGCTCACGTGACTAGCCATACAGTTAATACACATACCATGTGATGATTTATCCCCCGAATCAATCACCTCGATGACACTATCTATAAGAATGGGAGTGTTAGCAATTTTCTTTCCCTTTCTCTTTAGCATAGTGGGAAACTCAAAAGATTTGTGACCTTTTCCCTCGCACTCATAACATATCACCTTTTCCTCTTTCTCACCGCTTTATTTGGCCTCCTCTTTATTTTTATTTTTATCAAAAATATTTTTATTGGAAGAATTTTCTTTGAAGAATTTGATAAACTTTTTAAAAAATTTAGTAAATAAGGTCACGTCATCAAAATCAATCTCTCCCTCTGACTGGTCACAAACTCTCTTTCTCCTTCTTCTACTTCTTAACTATCTTATTAGACATTTTCTCACCTTTTTTAGACCGGGACATAAGTGCAATCCCTCTATCCTTAGGCTTAACAGAGTTAGGGAACATGTCTATTTCATAAGATTGAAGGTCTCCTATGGGTTCCTCTAACCTAAGTAAATCTAACATTCCTAATTAGTTCAAAACAGTGACATTAGGAATAAAATGTTTCGAAAGTGACCTCAAAATCTGGTTCACGAATCTCGAATCATCAATCTTCTCACCCGAGTTAAAACTCATGTTAATTATCCGACAACTTATCATAAAACTCGTCAAAACACTTGAACTCTAACATGGTGATACTCTCAAACTGGTTGGTTAAATTTTAGAATTTCGATGCTTTAACCACACTTGTACCCTCATGTGTCAATTGGAGGATATCCCATGCCTTTTTAGACGTGGTGCATGACATAATACGATGAGACTCGTGTGGAGTGAAGACTCTAGAAATATCACTAAGGCCACGGGAGTTATAAGTACTCCATGTATAACTATCCTTAGTCTATTCAGACATAGGCTTGAAATTGGTGACATTTTCAACGGTGAGAGTGGGAAGAGTCCACCCTCTTTGACATATTAACCAAACACCTTCATCAATATACTTTAAACAATATCTCATGTGGGCTTTCCAATAGGCATAATTTGTTCCGTCAAACAAGGGTATTCGATTATATAAGTTATCCATTGAAAAACCACAAAAAATTTCAAAGTCAATTTTTTTTAAATCGATATCATAAAAATTTGCGAAAAAAGGATATCGCGATATTTTGGTGAAACCCACTTTGATACCAATTTGTAAATGCAAAATAATCACAGGGGTGATTTCAAACAACTATTGCAATACCAATATTATATGTAGAAGTGAATATTAAATTAATTTGATCTTTTTACCCCAATCATGCATCTATGTGAATAAATGAAACATGCAAAGCAAAAAATCATAAGAGCAATATCAGGAATGAAATTCAGGAAAAATCCCCGATGGGCAAAACCTTTATTTCACTATTAAATGTAAATCGCAACTTAGAATTACATATAGAAATATGAAATGAATTTCCCACAGAAAATCCATATAGACCACAGCATTGAACCAACAAAGATTCCCTCGAGAACCTCTAGAACCGCAGCTCCTCCTTTAGCAGTGAATAACTTTGAGTATCTCCATTGACCGTAGTCGTCAGCAATAGCTCCCACAAGAACTACCAATCCAGTAGTAGAGAATCCTTATCTATAAGAGAAACTTCGATAAAGAAGTGTTTTGGGTTCCAAAATGATTCACAAAAGTATATGGGATGTTTTGTGTGAATCTAAAACATAAATTTTCTCTAAAAAGTGAACACAAAAAGTCTGTAGATATGCAGTTTGAATGCATTGAAAGTCTTGAACGAAAAGTCTCACGAAATAGGTATTTATAGGCAAATAAAAAAGTTGAGGTGTCACAAGTCGTTAGAACGAATTCTTGATGTCGTTTGAACGACATTAGATGTCATTAGATCATCCAAGGAATGACATAAGAAATGACGTGTTAAAAAACCGAAACAATGTAGGTTCGTTTGAAGCAAAAAAAGAACGACCTATCTCATGATCGAAGAAATGGCATGTGATGTCGTTTGATCAGGTCGTTTGAGCAAAAACCTTATGTCGTTTGAATGACACTATGACGTCGTTTGAATGACTGGAGAGAAAAATATTTATTTTTAAAGTCCGTCGAGTGGCCTTTTAGAAAACATTTTAAGTTAGAAAATTGCCTCATTTTGATAAAAAAATATTTTAGAAAAATATTTCGATACTAAAGTAAAACATCTACAAACTTGAGCACATTCCTTACAAAAATCAATCTCATAGAGGACCGTTGTTGAAGTAGTTTGATATTTAGATCCACCTTCAACGTATGAACGTGAACTTCCTTTGATGGTTGTAACGGTATACGATATACGCAATGTAAACTAGGGACTAGCGAAATTAAGTCCTTATACTAAAGAAGAGTTTGAAACTTGAAAAAATGGTTAAACACTTGACTGAATGTATTGAGAGGTTAAGTAATACCGTTAGCTAAAACACTGAAAATCACACTAATCAATGCATGGCTCAAGAAACTGAAACAAAAAATTATGTTTCTAAAATTAATTAACTTTTTAAGAAAAAATTTACTTTAGGAGAAAGATATAAGTCTACTTTGCTCGAACTATAAGAGTCTAAACAAAAAGTCTTAACCATTTTTAAGAAATGTATTCATTTTAAAACTAACACAATAGAAAATGATAAAATAATATGTTCTAGGAAAATAAATTCTAACAATATAATTGGGCTACAATTTGACAAAAACCCTAAAGGAGCAAATACTAGTGTATAAAATGACTCAAAAATTGTCTTTGTTTCTTCTGGGACGTTTCTAAATAAACTAGGTCAAGATTTTGAAAATTCTTAAAAAGGTATTTTGAATATACCAGTCCACAAGACACAAAGACTATGTATAGTCGTGGGTAGACGTCTAATAATAGCAAAGTTAAGTATGTTTGACCCCACTAAGGATTTTGGGCAAAACTAAAAAATTGTTGCAGTTGGACCTCACTTTCGAAGTGCGTTTGAATCTATTTTAGAGGATTAAAAGATAGAGTCAAGCCAACCTCACATCATTACTGTATCTATTGTGATGCATATGGTCATTATCTTGCAGAGTGTTTTCAAAAGCATCTATATATGCCAATCTATAGTAACTTTAACTATTCTATGAAAAGTAAAAAACACTTATGTTCTCCGAAGGCAGACCAATATAAACTCTTACTTTAGAAAGAAAAAGAATAAGTCTTGCACTAAAAGGAAGAAATTAAGGAAAACCCCTCAAACCTTTTCTAAATCAAGGGTGAAAAAAATTCAAAACTACGGCCACTTGGCTAAAAATCGATGACATGTTACCCAAACTGGGGAGAAATTTTGTTATAAATGCGTTGAAATCCTAACACACCTCTATTGGATGGTACACTGATTCCAGATGTTCTAAACACATGACTAAGGATGAGACTAAATTGACAGACTAAACAGACTTCTTAGGAGGTAATGTTTTATTTTTTGACAGAGTCTCATCCTAGATCATTGGTAAAGAACGCTGCAAGAAAAGGGTCTTCTTGTCCTTAATAACGTTCTTTTAGTGAAAGACTTAAAAGCCAATCTGTTTACTATATTAATTTTTTTTTACTCTGATCATGCAATTACCTTTTCCAAAACTGAATGCATAATTTTGAATAAAAATGGTAATTGCATTCTTACCGGAAACATAACTTCGAATAAATGCATATAATCATTCCCGACAATGAGTCATATAACTTAACAAGATTATACGACTCTGATGTGTGGAATAATAGATTGGTTCATACTAATTTTGATAACTTATGCATATTGATCTCCTAAGAATTGGTTAGAGGTTTACCTAAAATTAAAATTACTCCAAATATTGTTTATGGCCCATGCCAAGTGGGAAAGATGAGTACATCACCTCATAAAAAAGTTAAAGACATAATTGTAGGAGCGAATGCCCCCAAATTTTAAACTTCAAATTATGAGATGGTTCAATGATATACCAAATTTTAATTTTTTTCAAAAATTATTTAATTTTCTTTACTTTAAAAGCACAATCAAAAACATGAAAAATTAAATTAATCGTAAAGTGAAATTGAACTACACAAACATATTAAGTTTAACTTAAACAAAATTCAATCCAATTCAAGTTAAACAAACTGAGCATGAATATTAACACACTAAATTAATGTCGACTTGAATTAAATTAAATTTAGACTTAGCCTAAACTAAATTAACACCAAATTAACGTAATTGTGTTTAAACCATTTTATATCTTGATTAGACCTAAGCATGTATCTATGTGAGCTTGCAGATAAAATAAACACAATCACACTACACCGTGATGTACGAGGAAAATCTACAATGGGAAAAACCTTGGACGAACCTGCCTACAAATCCACTAAGTATGGTATGTTTAAAAATACAAGATAAATGACTTACAACACATGACTTCACTTCGTCGAAGCCTCGACGCTCCTTATTGCATCAACCTCTACCGAGTTGACAACTACGGACTCCATTGCAGTCTCGAAATCCACCGATGGGGCACAACTACCGTCAAAACTTACTATAGCCTTTCCAACGTATGCACATCACTAACCAAGAAAAATGATCTCCTTTTTGGGTAGAGAAGGAACCCAAACCATCTCCTTAGATGGGTAGAGATGAAACCCGGCGCCAAAAAGTGTCCAAGCAAAGATATATAAATAGGAACTTGGATTAAACTAGAAACATGGGTGTAAACATGTGTGTTTTTAAAGAAATTAATTTATGAAAACTCACACAAAAATGGACATTTGGAAGATGAAGTTATTCTCTCAAAGTGAAGGAAAATATCACAAAACTCCGATGGAAAAAGTATCCCTGAAATGGTTAAAAATTGCTGGACAAAGTGGGATAGTGGGAAGTTAAAAAAAAAACTCCTAGAAAAATTTTCCCGCCCAGGTTGTTCGAACATGGTCGTTTGTACATGTATGTTTGAACCGAACTTTTAATGAGAATTCAGAACAATTTCGTTTGAAAAAAGTTCCCAGGTTGTTCGGACATGGTTGTTCAAACATGGTCATTCGAACATGAATATTTGAACCAAACTTCTAGCAACACTTAAGAAATTTTAATTTTTTCTTTAAAAAATTATAAAAACAATTTTCAAAATAATTTTAACAAAAATTACACCCAAAATAAATTTCCAAGCCCAATGCATTCATACCTTTAAAGACCTTGGAATTCAAATCTTGATGATGAGAAACAAGGCACATGAAACCGACAATGATATCTTCACTTTTTCTTGGTCACATTGTCTTCAACTCTTCAAACGTCATAGGCTTGAGGTACAACCAACATCTATCCTATGACTCAAATAGTTTTGTCTGAAATTAAGCTAATACTATAAATTGACTTTATTGGAAAATTGCCGTTACGAATCTCCCCCTTTGGCTATTTTGGGATAACACTAAACCAAAAATCCTATGGGATGTCAAGCACGCCTAGATATAATCCCACCCAAAAATAAAATAAAACATAAACGCTTGAATAGACTCATGGATGCTTTGCCTCTTTTAATACTTTTTCGTTTAAATGAAATTCCTGCACACTTAAACAAACCATTAAACGGATAGGGAATATCAAAAGATTAAATGCGAAAAGATATATTCTCTCCCCCTCAATTAATTCTACCCCTTTATCTAACATAATCTACCTAAGAAGATAATGTTCTCTCCCTAAGTTAAATCTCCTAAACTAAATGTTTAGAAACTATTTCTCCCCCTTTTTGTTCAGGAATATAGAAAGGTCAAAAATAAAATAACGTATTTCTCCCCCAATTAAACAAATTCTCCCCCTAAACTAAACAAGGGATATGAATAAGGGAAAGCAAGTTAAACATGCAATGGTACATAAAGTGACAAGAGCATTTAAGCATATGGGCAATAATGAAGTACAACTAATCCATACAAAGATTAATAAATATTCCCTATGATGCGATGACAAAAGATACCATTAAGATGTACTATGATAAGCATGGGATATCAAACACAATTCGCAACAAGATAGATGCCAATTTTGAATTTAAATCATACATAGACTAGTTAGCAAGGCAAAGACTCAAAAACAAAGAAATACCACACACACGCACACACACACGCGCACAAATATACCAATAACGCACACGCAAATATACATAAGAATAAATACCAAACGTGACACAAAATACATTAACCTTTCCACACTCATATGTCAAAATGTGTCTAAATGCATGTGGTAAAAGAAAGTGAAGGGGTGTGAACTAGCAACAAAAGAATTTAGACCCAATCACCTTAACATGTTCACGGAGTTCTCATTTGATTGTAAAACTTTATCAAACTTAAATATAGCCTCACGTGACAAGATAAAGTGAACTCAATGAACAAACATACAAAATGTACACATGCCTAGAATATTGATGATTCTACAAACCAATAGAGTCGTGATAAGAATAGCATAAATAGGATACACAGTCATTGTGCAAACCCGTTGATATATCCAACCAAACTTCCTCATTAATATTCTTTTTCTTTTCTTTTCTTTTCTTCATGAGCATACCAACTAAACAATGAAGCCCTTGGCTAATTTTTTTTAATGCTACATTTATTCAGCCAACTTTCAATGCTAGCTTTTCACGCAAAGTAATTTTGTCTTTCGCAGCCCGATTCCATTGATAAACAACTACACCAAATAATATTTTTCTATTTTTTTAAATCCGGGAAACGGTTATGACACGCAAAAATCCTCCATAGTCATAGCAACATGTAGATGACTAAATTGATAGGATAACATCTCACTTCGCTTAAATATACATGTGAAGTTAAATATCAAATGAGCTCGTGTATGTGTGAACTGAGGCATATAAAAAGGGAATCCATTAAGCAACACAAAATCAAACTACTCCATGCAAGAATGATAAAGAACACTTTAATCTTAACTAAAAGTTCTATCCACATGGAAGCAAAAATGATATTGGATTGAAACACAAGTATATGCCAAAAAAATATGTAAAACTAAAATACACAAAAATAGAAAATCTTTTTGAACTTTCAAAAATTTTCACCAAACAAAAATCAACTCAAAAGAAAAACAAAAAAGTTTTTGAATTTTTTCAATAACACCAAACAAGATAAAATCAAATTCAAAAGATAAACACGTCATAATTCTAGCAACAATTTTTATAATGAAGCATAAACTAGAATATGACAAACACAACATACAACTAGAAAGAATATATCATTTTCAAAATTAAAAAAAAAAGGTGATTACTTAGAGCATATGCTATGATACCTCAATTTTAAACTCCAAAAATGATATATTTTCCATATTCACAAAAATATCCTTAAAAATCAGGATCACATAATATTTTAGTGTAACACCCTCTGATACCGCTTGTTGGAGCGAATACACCCAAATTTTAAACTTCAAATTATGAGATGGTTCAATGATATACCAAATTCTAATTTTTCAAAAATTATTTAATTTTCTTTACTTTAAAAGAACAATCAAACACATGAAAAATTAAATTAATCTTAAAGTGAAATTAAACAACACAAACATATTAAGTTTCACTTAAACAAAATTCAATCCAATTCAAGTTATTATCACATTAAATTAATGTCGACTTGAATTAAATTAAATTTAGACTTAACCCATACTAAATTAGCACCAAATTAAACTAATTGTGTTTAAACCAATTTTGTGAGTTTGCATATAAAATAAACACAATCACACTATGCCACGATGTACGAGAAAAACTCACAGTGGGAAAAACCTCGGATGGCCCTGCCTATAAGTCCACTAAGTATAGAATGTTTACAAATACAAGACAAAAAACTTGCAACACATGGCTTGATTATGTCCAAGCATCGACACTCCTTCTTGCATCAACCTCCGCTCAGTGGGTAACTACGGACTCCATCGCAGTCTCAGAATCCACCGATGGGGGCAAATCTACAGTCAAAACCTACGATGGACTTTCCAACTTATGAACACCACGAACCAAGAAAATGATTTCCTTTTTGGGTAGAGAAGGAACCTAAACAATCTCCTTTGATGGGTAAAGAAGAAACCCGGAGCCAAATAGTCTCCAAGCAAAGATATATAAATAGGAACTTCGATTAAACTAGAAACATGGGTGTAAATATATGTGTTTTTGAAGAAATTAATTTATGAAAACTCTCACACAAAAATTGACATTTAGAAGATGAAGTTTTTCTCTCAATGTGTAGGAAAATCTCCCTGAATAGGCACATATTCTTCACATTTATACCCTTAATTTCGGTATTTTTATGATCCTGTGTTGTGTATATAGCTTGGATTTGTCTCGTATTTATACTACTAACCCCTTTTGGAAAGTATTTCGTGTTTTGTGTATTTCTCATGTGCTTTATAGGTATTTAATGCAAGTTAGTGCAAATGAGAACTCAAAACAGTGAAAGAAACCAAGAAATGGAGGGTTGAAGGGCATTTTCATAATTTTTCAGCCTTAGTCCGGAGGTGGGTGTGACACCCCGACTAATTAAATACCGGGTAGCTACTCCTTTATTAAATTAATTCAAAATGCCAAGTTGGCTCAGTTAATAGCATCAATGTCGAAAACATTTTTATTATTACTAACCACCTAGTATTTAAAAAGTAAGTGCCAAATTTTATTTAAAGTCTGTTTAACATGCAACAAGTGTAATAAAGAATAATAACACCATTCACCATAATGAAGTAAATAGAATAACCATCACGCAATGTAAATAAAGTCTGGAGGAAAACTCCTCACTACAATCCCACAACTGAAATTAGTAAACCAAATACTAAAACAATACATGCCAAAGTCTGAAAAACTGAAATGGAAAAGTAACTCTAATAGAAATGAGCGACATGCCCTACAACTGATAGATAATGAATCTGGAATCCAAGTGATAGAAGCGTCTACAAGAAAATCCCTGTAGCTTCCACAAACAGCTACAGCTCGTCGCCAGAATGAGTATCCTATGCATGGTGTCTTTGTGGCTGGGCACCTAAAATGGTTTTACAAGAAAAGTAGATTTGAAAGCAAACGGGTCAGTGCCCGAATGTGGAGTTATATTTTAAAAACCTGCAAGTTCTTTAAAAACATTTAAAACATTAAATGCAAAGTACATGTTAGGACGTGCACTCACATGATATTCTCACCTCTCGTCTAACTGTGCACTCCTAACGTAAGTACCCATCTACAACGACACAAACCACTAGCTAAGTGACATCATCTCTAGCTAGACTATCATAGGTCATACCCGTATTACTCGGTTCTATTAACATTATAACGCTCGTAATTAAGTAGGGATTTAACGTAAACTCAGATGCTCAAAATGCAATATATTACACTATCAGCTAACCCGTTATGTTTCTCGACACAATACCGTAATTATATTCACAACATTAACATGAAGGTTCCCATTAATTAAGTGTATATTATTCACATCATAAATATACAATACAAGCACCCCGAGAACTAAGCTGCGGTGCACACATACTCTGCTATCCATCCCGGTACATCACGTACATAAGGATTACATATTCCGAATCTCTCAGGAATAGTTCACAGATAACAACATCACAAATAATGGAGGCGAACACAGTCACATCACATGGGTCACGCACATACCTACGCTCCCACGATCAGCGGACTTATTAATATCCCAATAAGTCTTTCTATGACCTATGTTCATCAAGGTAACCAGTCTAAATCCGGGCAACACAAGGATTAGAGGGCCCTAAGCGAACGCAAACCTCCCGTGATAGTAAGTATGGTAGGTATGTCATACACACAATTCATATACCAATACTAAGTAAACACATGTCTTAGTCATCCCATACTTTAATTGTAGTACTATTCTCATTCTAGTACCAATATATAATTTACACACTTTATACGATTTCGGTTTATAATCATACGCGCCATAATCTATTCTCACATCGTAGTAGACCCTCATGTCTCAACCCAAACGGTTCATTGATTTAAATCTCTCGTATATAATTTACTCCTCGTAATAACCCAAAAGTCCCAAATCTATCCATACATCATCAAAGGAAGGTAATCTATATCCTCGAACAAGTTTACGGGACTCCAAAAATCGAAACAGGACAAAAAGGCCTAAACTCTCAACTCGTTAGAAGTCTCGTTCGAACGAGGCTGTTCGAACGAGATTCCACTGTCAACTCGTTAGAAGTCTCGTTCGAACGAGACTGTTCGAACGAGATCCAGTTCGTTCGAACGAACTGTACCTTCTAACGATATCTCGTTCGAACGAGATTATCGAACGAAGTTCCCTTTCGTTAGAAGCGACTGGTCAATTCGTTAGAAGCTCGTTCGAACGAGTTCGTTCGAACGACCTGGGTAGGGGCTTCTAACGACCTACCAGTTTCGTCCCAGATTTGTCTAATCTCGTTTTTCACCATTTTTAACACCTCTAGTCTCAACCAAAATTCGTCCAATCAATGTTTTAAGGTCCCCAATCATCCTAAAACATACTAAGGTCATATACTAACACCTTTTAAGGAATTAATACATCCTAAACATCACTAGATCACAAGATTCTACACTTTTCCCCAATTCTTTTCAAGAACAGAAACCCTAACATTTTAAATCATGAATTAACCCAATAAAAATCCGTTTTAATTTCTTTCGTTCACAATATCATGAGAATAATCATCTACCTATCATTCTACATGCAATTCTCCTCAAGATTTCAAGTTCTAAGTTCCAAACTACATGGGTTTTCATATTTCACCAAGAACAAACATAAAATTGGAATTATCTAACATGGAAAGAACATTCTCTGAAATTAAATGGAATTAAGTCACTTGCCTCGAGTTTATCTCTGATTTAGATGTTGGTTTGATGGAGTTTTCTGCATAATTTCCTCTCTCTCTCTTTCTCCAAGCATCCTCTCCAAAGGTGGCTATGGTGGCGAGGGTTTGCTTTTGGGAAGGTATTAGAAAACCTAATTCTAATAACCTACGTAGTTGTTGGGTTAATATGGGTTGGTTAGTGGCTTAGTGGGTCAATTCCCAATCAGATTAAAACTCCCAATTTTCGTCACTTTTAATTCTCCAAAAATACAAAATTACTAAAATGCCCTTTATGTTGCTGGTATGGCCTAAAAATACCCCGGGACCCAAACTAAACCCTCGGCTAGTGTTTTCTGACTATCTCGACCCTTTCGGACGCGTTGGCGCACTCAAAACGACCATACGGTTAATAGAATTTAAATTCACTTTTATAATCAAAATAATATACCATGACGCGGCGGTCACACGCGTCTCAACAAAATTTCTAAAATGCCGTATATCAATCTCACGACAAATTTTTCATAATCTAATATTCATATAAAAACATGTATGCACATAATCAAATACCAACTCGCATCTCGTTAGTATTTTTAACCCGGATTAATTTCCAATTAATACGCATTCAATTAATTAACCCCAAAAATAAATATAGCCAAAAGTACGGGGTATTACATACTTCCCCCCTAATAACTGAATTTCGTCCCGAAATTCGAAACTAGAAAGTACCTGCTAAAAATAACTCTGGATAACGTTCGCGCATCTCATCCTCGCGCTCCCATGTGGACTCCTCGACATTGTGATGTCGCCACTGAACACGCACTAACGGGACTATCTTTGACCACAGTTTCCTCTCGCTTCGGTCCAAAATAGCAATTGGCCCCTCCTCGTAGGAGCTATCTGGCTGGAGATCGATGTCCTCCACAGCAATGTGAGAATGAGCCAAATTATCTCTAAGGTATTTCCTCAGCGAGGAAATATGGAACACATCGTGAATTCGATGAAAATGCTCCGGTAACCCGAGTCTATACGCAACCGGTCCGATCCGCTCAATAATAGGAAACGGCCCCACATACCTTGGTGCCAACTTCCCCTTCTTCCTGAAATGCATAATCCTCTTCATAGGAGATACCCTGAGCAAAACCTGGTCCCTTACTTGGAACTCCCTAAAAAACTCTTTGCATCAGCATAACTCTTCTGCCTGTCTTGAGCTACCCGAATGCGACTCCGAATTAACTCAATCCTTGCCGAAGTATCCTAAATCACTTTCGGCCCAAGCAGTTTGTTGTCCCCCACCTCTAACCAACATGCTGGGGAACGACAAGGCCTATCGTACAATGCCTCAAACGGAGCCATGCCAATAGTGAACTGATAGGAGTTGTTGTAAGCAAACTCCACCAGTGGAAGGTACTGCTCCCATCCACCCCCAAAGTCAATAATGCACATGCGTAGCATGTCCTCCAACATCTGATTTGTGTGCTCGGTCTGCCCATCAGTCTGCGGATGATAAGCCGTACTCAACCGCAATTTCGTGCCCATGGCCTCCTGGAAACTCTCCCAAAACCTCGAAACAAATATCTTGTCTCTGTCAGACACGATATTTAGGGGCACACCGTGAAGTCTCACAATCTCTGAAATGAAGAGCTGGGCATACTGTCCCGTAGTGTAGTCAGTCCTTACGGGTAAAAAGTGAGCGACTTTGGACAACCTGTCCACAATTACCCAAACGGAGTCGTGACCCCTCTGCGATGTAGGCAACCCCGTGATAAAGTCCATGGATATTCTCTCCCACATCCACACCGGGACCTCCAACGGCTGTAGCAATCCTGTCGGTCTCTGATGATCCACTTTTACAAGCTGACAAGTGGCGCATTTCGAAACAAACTCAGTGATATCTCTCTTCATACCGCTCCACCAATACTGGCGTCTCATGTCTTGGTACATTTTGTCCCCTCCGGGATGTACCGCGAACCGTGAGCCGTGCGACTCTCCCATCACATCGTGTCACAATTCATCCCTTTCCGGAACTACCAATCTCCCATTGAAGCGTAATCCCCCGTCTGAGCTAACGGTATAGGACTCGGCTCCCTCTGCTAGTAATCGAACTATCTTCTCCTGACAGAACGAGTCATTAGTCTGTGCCCGTACTACCTTCGTGACAATCTGCGGTGTAACGGTCATCACAGACATGAAAGATCGGGCCACTGCATCCTAGTGTCCCAATTCCTTGCACTTAGCCTTCCACACCTCTGCCACCTCATCTGCTGGCCTACGGCTCAACACATCTTCTACCACGTTAGCCTTTCCCGGGTGATATTGGATGTCGAACTGGTAGTCCTTCACAAACTCAAGCCACCAACGCTGCCGCATATTCAATTCCTTCTGCGTGAACAGATACTGTAGGGACTTGTCATCCGTGAATAGTTGAAACTTCTCCCTCAAAAGATAGTGCATCCAAATCCGTAGGGCAAATACCACTGCCGCCAACTCCAGATCATGCGTGGGGTAATTCTTCTCATGAGGCTTAAGCTTACGGGAAGCATAAGCTATGGCCTATCTCTCCTGCTGCAATACACCTCCCAGTCCTTGCAAAGATGCATCGGTGTAAACCAAATACTCAACTCCCGGTCTCGGCAATGCTAACATAGGTGCTGAGGTCAATTTGTCCTTCAATTCATCGAATGCCAACTGACAGGCATCACTCCAGATGTATGGCACACCCTTACGAGTCAGATGTGTCAAAGGACCTGCTATCTCCGAGAAACCCCGAATAAACCTCCTGTAGTATCCTACTAGACCCAAGAAACTATGAATCTCCGTTGGTGTCGTGGGCTGTCCCCACTCCCTCACCGCTGATACCTTCCCCGGATCAACAGATATTCCCCGGTCGGAAATAATGTGTCCCAAAAATTGGACCTCCTTCAACCAAAACCCGCATTTCTCATATTTTGCATACAACTCGTTCTGACGAAGTGTCTGCAAAACCTGCCTCAAATGCTCGGCGTGCTCATCCTCTGTCTGGGAGTAAACTAGTATATCATCAATAAAGACAATGACAAACTGATCTAGGAAATCCCTGAACACTCTGTTCATCAAGTCCATAAACACTGCTGGAGCGTTGGTCAAACCGAAAGGCATAACCCGAAACTCGTAAGAACCATATCTCGACAAGAACGCGGTCTTCGAGACATCTTCCTCCCTGATACGCAACTGATGGTATCCCGATCTCAAATCAATCTTTGAGAAGAAAGAAGCTCCTCTCAACTGGTCGAATAAGTCATCGATTCGAGGCAACGGATACTTATTCCGTATCGTGACCTTATTCAACTCTCGGTAGTCCACACACAATCTCTGTGAACCGTCCCTCTTCTTCACAAACAAAACTGGAGCGCCCCAAGGTGAGGTACTCCTACGAATAAAGCCCTGACCTAACAGCTACTCTATCTGATCTCGTAGCTCTCGCATCTCTGCCGGAGCCATACGGTACTGTGCGCGTGCTATAGGCCTCGTATCTGGCAATAGGTCTATAACAAAGTCTATCTCTCGACTGGGGGGTAAGCCTGGTATCTCCTGAAACACATCCGAATACTCCCTGACTACTGGGATAGAATCTAAAGGAATCACTACCTCCTTAGAGGTATCCTCCTCAATGTAATACAAATGAGCGGTCGATCCTCCCTCTGGGTGAGGCATCGCCACTACAAACATCTCTTGCCCCGGAATGGCAAAAACAATGCTCCCGCTGAAGCAATCAATCATGGCCCTATAAGCTACGAGCCAATCCATACCGATAATCACATCGTGAACATGCATATCTAATACCAACATGTCTGTAGGTAATACCAAACCACCAATCTCTACCCCCACTCCCCGGCATATAAAGAAAACAAGTGACCCACTCCCCAATGGTGAGTCGACACACGTCACTGTGCTCTCTGCCGTAGCTAACAATCCTAAAGCTTTCGCGAAGTGTGTAGCTATAAAACAGTGTGTAGCCCCCGTATCAGATAATACCCGACCCATAGTGCCATGGATAGGAAACGTACCCTCAATCGCGGGCGGTGCCTGTGGAACTGCAGCCTGGTGGACGGTGTAGACACATCCATACTGTAGCTGCCCCTGCTGAACTGGGACTGCTGGAATGGGTGACAATGCTGCCATCTGTGGCGGTGCGGGAAGAGCGGCGGGAAACATAGGCCTATGTGGCTCCTAGCGAGCACCCTGCTGCTGCTGCTGTGGGGCCCTGCCCCTATCAGGACAATCCTGTCGCTTATGGCCAGTCTTGCCACAAACAAAACACTTCCCTGGGAAGTTCCCTCCTCTCTGCCCCTGCTGTCCCCGGCCCTGGTGGCCGTTACCGTTCCTCCCTTGGCCCTGCTGGCCCTGGTGAAACTACTGCCCATTCTGCCCCTGTTGGCCCTGATGGCCGTTTGGACCCTGATGGCCCTGACGGAAACCTCCTTGTCCCTGCCTATAGTTCCCTGATCGGAACCTCTTCTGATCCCCCTGCTGGGTACTCTGCTCACCCTGTCTCTGCCCCTGAAAAGATTGTGCCCCACCGGCACCATGTCCTCCAGTCCTGCCCTGATGGCTAGACTCTCTCGACCTCTTGCCCTCAGCCATATGAAAGCGGTGGTCCTGGCAGTGTAACAAAGCAGCGTTAACCACATCAGAATACGTGGCCAACGAAAGGTTCCCTAACAGATGCTGACGGATCCTCCAAGTCAACCCGTCGGTGAACTTCTCAATCTTCTTCTTATCTGTTGGTATCTCATCTGGAACGATATTCAACAGATTCGTGAACTCGGCTTCATACTCGGCCACAGTCTTACCCTCCTGCTTCAGACTCATCAATTTCCTCCTCATTTCCGTGTGAACAGCCGACGGAAAGTACTTGCGATCAAACCACACCCAGAAGTCCTGACTAGTGAGAGTATCCCTCTCCTCCATAGTGGTAATAGACTCCCACCACTGTAGCGCAGATCCAACTAGCTTGAAAGTAGCTAGCACCTGCTTCTGGACGTCCGTGCACTCATACATCCTTAAGTGCCTCTGCATATCCTTCCTCCACTGGCTCGAGACTACCACATCTGAGCTACCTGCAAACTCTGGTGGATGCGCTTTCTGAAAAGCGTCACGTACACGTTCCCAAGAAGACGGGAATGCATTTGCCTGTACTGGCGCGGCAACCGGCGCCTGAGGTGGTGCCTGCTGAACAACGACAATTGCGGCATTTACCGCTTAGGCTACAATAGCTGCAACCTCAGCGGCGTTCATCATGCCCTGAACTGGAGCGGGCTGGGGTTCGAGCGTTGCATCCCTGGGAACTCGTCGTGCACGTCGTGGAGGCATATGAAATAAGAGCAAAGTTTATAAGTTCGCTGTTTGTAAACTTAAGATAGCTGAAGAACGAAGCATACACAAAAAGAGTACAACAGTCCTAAAATATAGGGCTCTATATCAAAGAAACTTAGCGGAAACATAATAAGCCGTCAGATCCTAATGGACACTAGAACCTGATGCTCTGATATCACCTGTGACACCCCGACTAATTAAATACCGGGTGGCTACTCCTTTATTAAATTAATTCAAAATGCCAAGTTGGCTCAGTTAATAGCATCACTGTCGAAAACATTTTTATTATTACTAACCACCTAGTATTTAAAAAGTAAGTGCCAGATTTTATTTAAAGTCTGTTTAACATGCAACAAGTGTAATAAAGAATAATAACACCATTCACCATAATGAAGTAAATAGAATAACCATCACGCAATGTAAATAAAGTCTGGAGGAAAACTCCTCACTACAATCCCACAACTGAAATTAGTAAACCGAATACTAAAACAATACATGCCAAAGTCTGAAAAACTGAAATGGAAAAGTAACTCTAATAGAAATGGGCGACATGCCCTACAACTGATAGATAATGAATCTGGAATCCAAGTGATAAAAGCGTCTACAAGAAAATCCCTGTAGCTTCCACAAACAACTACAGCTCGTCACCAGAATGAGTATCCTATGCATGGTGTCCTTGTGGCTGGGCACCTAAAATGGTTTTACAAGAAAAGTAGATTTGAAAGCAAACGGGTCAGTGCCCGAATGTGGAGTTATATTTTAAAAACCTGCAAGTTCTTTAAAAACATTTAAAACATTAAATGCAAAGTACATGTTAGGACGTGCACTCACATGATATTCTCACCTCTCGTCTAACTGTGCACTCCTAACGTAAGTACCCATCTACAACGACACAAACCACTAGCTAAGTGACATCATCTCTAGCTAGACTATCATAGGTCCTACCCGTATTACTCGATTCTATTAACATTATAACGCTCGTAATTAAGTAGGAATTTAACGTAAACTCAGATGCTCAAAATGCAATATATTACACTATCATCTAACCCGTTATGTTTCTCGACACAATACCGTAATTATATTCACAACATTAACATGAAGGTTCCCATTAATTAAGTGTATATTATTCACATGATAAATATACAATACAAGCACCCCGAGAACTAAGCTGCGGTTCACACATACTCTGCTATCCATCCCGGTACATCACGTACATAAGGATTACATATTCCGAATCTCTCAGGAATAGTTCACAGATAACAACATCACAAATAATGGAGGCGAACACAATCACATCACATGGGTCACGCACATACCTACGCTCCCACGATCAGCGGACTTATTAATATCCCAATAAGTCTTTCTATGACCTATGTTCATCAAGGTAACCAGTCTAAATCCGGGCAACACAAGGATTAGAGGGCCCTAAGCGAACGCAAACCTCCCGTGATAGCAAGTATGGTAGGTATGTCATACACACAATTCATATACCAATACTAAGTAAACACACGTCTTAGTCATCCCGTACTTTAATTGTAGTACTATTCTCATTCTAGTACCAATATATAATTTACACACTTTATACGATTTCGGTTTATAATCATACGCGCCATAATCTATTCTCACGTCGTAGTAGACCCTCATGTCTCAACCCAAACGGTTCATTGATTTAAATCTCTCGTATATAATTTACTCCTCGTAATAACCCAAAAGTCCCAAATCTATCCATACATCATCAAAGGAAGGTTATCTATATCCTCGAACAAGTTTACGGGACTCCAAAAATCGAAATAGGCCAAAAAGGCCTAAACTGTCAACTCGTTAGAAGTCTCGTTCGAACGAGGCTGTTCGAACGAGATTCCACTGTCAACTCGTTAGAAGTCTCGTTCGAACGAGACTGTTCGAACGAGATCCAGTTCGTTCGAACGAACTGTACATTCTAACGATATCTCGTTCGAACGAGATTATCGAACGAAGTTCCCTTTCGTTAGAAGCGACTGGTCAATTCGTTAGAAGCGACTGGGCAGGGGCTTCTAACGACCTGGGCAGGAGCTTCTAACGACCTACCAGTTTCGTCCCAGATTTGTCTAATCTCGTTTTTCACCATTTTTAACACCTCAAGTCTCAACCAAAATTAGTCCAATCAATGTTTTAAGGTCCCCAGTCATCCTAAAACATACTAAGGTCATATACTAACACCTTTTAAGGAATTGATACATCCTAAACATCACTAGATCACAAGATTCTACACTTTTCCCCAATTCTTTTCAAGAACAGAAACCCTAACATTTTAAATCATGAATTAACCCAATAAAAATCCGTTTTAATTTCTTTCGTTCAGAATATCATGAGAATAATCATCTACCTATCATTATACATGCAATTCTCCTCAAGATTTCAAGTTCTAAGTTCCAAACTACATGGGTTTTCATATTTCACCAAGAACAAACATAAAATTGGAATTATCTAACATGGAAAGAACATTCTCTGAAATTAAATGGAATTAAGTCACTTGCCTCGAGTTTATCTCTGATTTAGATGTTGGTTTGATGGAGTTTTCTGCAGAATTTCCTCTCTCTCTCTTTCTCCAAGCTTCCTCTCCAAAGGTGGCTATGGTGGCTAGGGTTTGCTTTTGGGAAGGTATTAGAAAACCTAATTCTAATAACCTACGTAGTTGTTGGGTTAATATGGGTTGGTTAGTGGCTTAGTGGGTCAATTCCCAATCAGATTAAAACTCCCAATTTTCGTCACTTTTAATTCTCCAAAAATACAAAATTACTAAAATGCCCTTTATGTTGCCGGTATGGCCTAAAAATACCCCGGGACCCAAACTAAACCCTCGGCTAGTGTTTTCTGACTATCTCGACCCTTCCGGACGCGTTGGCGCACTCAAAATGACCATACGGTTAATAGAATTTAAATTCACTTTTATAATCAAAATAATATACCATGACGCGGCGGTCACACGCGTCTCAACAAAATTTCTAAAATGCCGTATATCAATCTCACGACAAATTTTTCATAATCCAATATTCATATAAAAACATGTATGCACATAATCAAATACCAACTCGCATCTCGTTAGTATTTTTAACCCGGATTAATTTCCAATTAATACGCATTCAATTAATTAATCCCAAAAATTAATATAGCCAAAAGTACGGGGTATTACAGTGGGGCCAACTAGAAAGTTGAAGATATCTAAATTACAAGAACACTGGAAAAACGGCACCTCAATCCGAGCTACGGTGAAGAAGTTACGATGTATTGAAGTTGCGCGATAATGAAGAGAAATGGACCAGAAACCAAACCGATCCGGATGGAACATGACCGATCCGGTTACCAAATCGATCCAGACAGAACCGATCCGGCTGTCAGAATTCTGAAATTTAATTTAGAGCTGAAGAGGTGCATAGCTGGTAGAATCTTGCGCAACAAGCGATTCTAGGTGTCAAATTCGTGCTACTTGGTGCTATAAAAGACCAAGCCCTACCTCATTCAAGGGGAGTCGAATTCTAGAGAGTAGAATAGAATTTTAGAGAGAGAAAGTTAGATTTTAGAGAGTCTTTTTAGTTTTCTTTGGTAGAAATTTTCATAAACCCTAGTTTTTGAAGTTTGTCTACTATTCAAGATTCAAAGTTCTATTCAAGATTCATCATTCATCCATTGCAAGTAATTTTAATTTATTGTTTTTACTGCTTTCCTAGTTAGTTTAATTAATTGTTGATTTCTAGTTTTCCATTCCCAATTCAAGTCATGTTCTCAATTTTCTAAAGTTAGTTATGAATTCCTACACTTTAATTTGTAAGTTTTATTGTGATTTCATCATGTTAAGCTAAGTTTTTAAGGGTTGGGATGCATGAACCCATCCCAATGTAAATTACTTATGTAGAAAATAGAATTTAAATTAAAAATTTGAAAGAGTCGTGCGAGACAATTTTACAACCATTGTAGATCTTTTAATCTCTCTTGCCCTAGGTACTTAGGATGTTTAAGAATATGATGTGCGTAAAATTATTTATCACCGCTTTATATTTACCTTTGATTTCATATGGTGCTGGCTTGATCTTCATATATGTAATGCTTAGGATCTATAAAGACTGGATTCATTAAAATTTATAATATACAATTCTAGGTTTTTATACGGTAAATTACTAAAGTTAGGGGGATTGTATTCCAACCTACTTTCTCATTCATCTTAATTAATTTAACTTCTTTATTTACTTATTTTTTCCCTTTTCAACCATCATCATCTTTTTCATATTTTCTGTAGAAGTAATAAATCAATTAAATTCTATCAACCATTCCCTGTGGATTCGATAGCCAGACTCGCCATTATACTCCTTAAGAAGTGTAGTTACAAGTTTAGGTTTTTTTGTATTGAGATTGGAAGCCGATAACAACGACTAGCGTATTACACGGACGCTCGTTTTTTCCACTCGATCAAAATGGCGCCGTTGTCGGGGAGTGTTTGTTATAGATCATAATTGACTTACTAGTTCGTAAAAAAAAATGAAAAATATGTGTGTCACGTATTTTGAATTGCCCACTTTGAAATGTCTTATTTTAACTCTTTTGGTGGCTTTAATTGTTATGCTAATAGTGAGGACGAGAATGAACTCACGATTTATGAACATTGGATCAATATCACTAAATATGAGTCTCATAAATACAAGCCCAGTACTAAGGCCATCCAAATTTATGAAAATGAAAGGCTTGAAGAAGAAAGGCGTGAAAAAGAATATAGGGAAAAAATCATTTTTGGGAGCAAGAGTTGGATGCATTATTCGAATCCAATGACGATTTTTCTTCCGATATTTTTGAGACTAAAGAATGTTTTCAACCAAATGAGGAATCCAATGAAGAATCACTTGAGCTTGAATTTATGTCCTCACCATTCTCATTCACTATTATCGAACCATTAAATCCATCACAAGAACTGGATGAATGTCTTGAGGATGTTGATCTGATTCTTGTATGGGAATGTTATTTTGAGATGCTTCATCTTACGGGCCATACACTTAGACGTGTCACTCCACCAGATCCAACTGAAAATTTTGGGGGAGAAGATTTTGAGGACAAGCACTCTATGCTTAAATTATTTTCCAAGATGGACTATTTATGTTTGTGTGATCCGCTTCCCATACTACTTGAAAAATCTTTGGGAAGTGATTCTATTTTTCTTGTATCCCAATGGTAATTGTCCCCATGTGCACTCAAATCCCTCATTATCCCCCTAAATTTTTTAATTGGTGATGGTTCATTTTTTAAACTTTGCACATGCCTTCCGTTTTTCAAACGGAATTCTTATTTTTCGGGAGGCATGCTTTATAGTGAGGGTACGCCATTAATCCCTCAAAGTCAAATTGTATTTTGGGTGGACCCTCAAATTTTTCGACTTCTAATGTATAACTTATTAGAAGTTCAAATCGTAGGTTGTACATAATTAGCTTTTTCTTTTTTCTTTTTTTTATAGTTTAGAGTAATTAGTTAAAGTTTTTGTTATTCTTTTTGTTATGCTTGGTTCTAACATGTTTTGTAGATTCAATGGACTCGCATTCATCGGAGATCGCTCCATTTGGGTAATATCTTTCTTTTCCTCTCTTTATGTTGTGTTCTTGATTCGCATTGAGGACAATGCAACATTTAAGTTAGGGGGTGTGGGATATTCTTCCCATTTATTGTTTAGATTCATTGATTCGATCACATGTTCTTTCCAAGTGTGTGTTTTTTTTATAAAATTTCAAAAAAAAAATAGAAAAATTTTGAAAAAAGCAAAAAATATTTTTCTACAAAATAAATAAAAATTGGAATTTAAAATTTTCAAAAATATCACCTTTATTCTATTTAAAGTCTCAAATTGTTAACAATCAAAATTCACTAAGCCAAAATTGACCGAAGATGGAAATTGAAAGAAAATTGACGGCTTAACGAATAAGTGTGGAGATTGATCAAACCCGGTGAGATTTCGAGCCTTTCAATTTTTTATGAGTTTTTAAATCAATCTGAGTTTATGATTAACTCAAAGTTCTTTTCATCGTTTTAATAAGTCGCTGATGATCTCAATCCTTTGTTTTGATCGGTTATGGAAAATGTGTGAAATGTTGTCTCGAAATTCGTGCTAAATATATCTCTAAACTTAATTAATCTTGAGATGCATATGGTAATGATTAGAAATTTGGATAATGAAGTAGGCCCTCGTTTGTTTAACCCAAAAATATTAGCCATAAAAAGTTGTGAAAAATTATCTCTTTGCAACCCAAATTGAGCCTAATAAACTTTTTCCTTTTGGTTTGATAACCCGAAAAATCCAAATAGTCCGGAATTGTGAAAATTGAGAAAATTCATCAAGTAAGTCCAAATTGTGCAATAAAAAGGGGCAAGAGAAAAACAGAAAAAAAATGCTAAAAAAAATAGTGAAAAAATGAAAAAAAACATGAAAAAAAATGAAAAAAATGAAAATTGAAAAAGAAAGAGAAAAATGAGAAAATGCCCGAAAAAGCACAAATGGACGTCATCAGGACATTTTTCAATTCCGAACATTCTGTCTATTCCAAATTTTACCCTTTACACTTTTTAACCCGAAAAGTCCTAACCGAGTCCGAATGGCGAAATTAATTATTGCATGGAGAGATAAGATATGAAAAGATAATAAAAGAGATTAAAATGGTGTGATTAAGAGATGATGTTTCCCGTTTTCTAATAACTATATTCCGATGATGAGATCTTTTCACCATATATTTCCTTCTTTTCAATTTTGTATGCGTGAATTTGTGTCCATTATATTTACTCCTTATATCATGCATACCGAGAGAAAACAACCACAATCCGAGTGATTCGTTTGTGAGTGCATCCATAAGAATTTGAATCAAAACGAATTTTCGGAAAGTAACGTAATGCTCAATCGGTGGAAATTTGAGGTTTAATTTCTGGCTTTGCACACACACACACACACACTATGGTTTGAGACATTTGAATATGAATTTTTGGTGATTATTTTTCGAAAAGTTTAAATTGTACAATTTTTAAGTATTTTGATATTTATTTGAGTCAATAAAGAATTTTGTGGGTGTATTCATTGCAAACCCTCACGAGACAAAACTCGTCCTACTAGGGTAACCTAGGGGTTTAAAGGCTTGTTGCATATGCTCAATGCAATCGCTTGCCTGCGAAAGTGGAATTTTATTTTAATAAAGGAATTTTCAAGAGTGGAATTTGGTTAGATTCATTTACATTGCTCGGGACGCGCAAAGTTCTAAGTTAGGGGGTGTGATTAGGCACATATTCTTCATATTTATCCCCTTAATTTCGGTATTTTTATGATCTTGTGTTGTGTATATAGCTTGGATTTGTATCGTATTTATGCTACTAACCCCTTTTGGCAATTATTTCGTGTTTTGTGTATTTCTCATGTGCTTTATAGGTATTTCATGCAAGTTAGTGCGAAGGAGAACTCAAAACAGTGAAAGAAACCAAGAAATGGAGGGTTGAAGGCCATTTTCGTAATTTTTCAGCCTTAGTCCGGAGGTGGGGCGAACTAGAAAGTTGAAGATATCTAAATTACAAGAACACTGGAAAAAAATGGCACCTCAATCCGAGCTACAGTGAAGAAGTTACAATGTTTTGAAGTTGCGCGATAATGAAGAGAAATGGACAAGAAACCAAACATATCCGGATGGAACAAGACCGATCCGGTGGGGACCGGACCGGTCCGGTCAGAAATAAAAAGAACCGACCCGGTTACCAAATCGATCCAGACAGAACCGATCCGGCTGTCAGAATTCTGAAATTTAATTTAGAGCTGAAGAGGTGCATAACTGGTAGAATCTTGCGCAACAAGCGATTCTAGCTGTCAAATTCGTGCTACTTGGTGCTATAAAATACCAAGCCCTACCTCATTCAAGGGGAGTCGAATTCTAGAGAGTAGAATAGAATTTTAGAGAGAGAAAGTTAGATTTTAGAGAGTCTTTTTAGATTTCTTTGGTAGAAATTTTCATAAACCCTAGTTTTTGAAGTTTGTCTACTATTCAAGATTCAAAGTTCTATTCAAGATTCATCATTCATCCATTGCAAGTAATTTTAATTTATTGTTTTTACTGCTTTCCTAGTTAGTTTAATTAATTGTTGATTTCTAGTTTTCCATTCCCAATTCAAGTCATGTTCTCAATTTTCTAAAGTTAGTTATGAATTCCTACACTTTAATTTGTAAGTTTTATTGTGATTTCATCATGTTAAGCTAAGTTTTTAAGGGTTGGGATGCATGAACCCATCCCAATGTAAATTACTTATGTAGAAAATAGAATTTAAATTAAAAATTTGAAAGAGTCGTGCGAGACAATTTTACAACCATTGTAGATCTTTTAATCTCTCTTGCCCTAGGTACTTAGGATGTTTAAGAATATGATGTGCGTAAAATTATTTATCACCGCTTTATATTTACCTTTGATTTCATATGGTGCTGGCTTGATCTTCATATATGTAATGCTTAGGATCTATAAAGACTGGATTCATTAAAATTTATAATTTGCAATTCTAGGTTTTTATACGGTAAATTACTAAAGTTAGGGGGATTGTATTCCAACCTACTTTCTCATTCATCTTAATTAATTTAACTTCTTTATTTACTTATTTTTTCCCTTTTCAACCATCATCATCTTTTTCATATTTTCTGTAGAAGTAATAAATCAATTAAATTCTATCAACCATTCCCTGTGGATTCGATAGCCAGACTCGCCATTATACTCCTTAAGAAGTGTAGTTACAAGTTTAGGTTTTTTTGTATTGAGATTGGAAGCCGATAACAACGACTAGCGTATTACACGGACGCTCGTTTTTTCCACTCGATCAAAATGGCGCCGTTGTCGGGGAGTGTTTGTTATAGATCATAATTGACTTACTAGTTCGTAAAAAAAAATGAAAAATATGTGTGTCACGTTTTTTGAATTGCCCACTTTGAAATGTCTTATTTTAACTCTTTTGGTGGCTTTAATTGTTATGCTAATAGTGAGGACGAGAATGAACTCACGATTTATGAACATTGGATCAATATCACTAAAGATGAGTCTCATAAATACAAGCCCAGTACTAAGGCCATCCAAATTTATGAAAATGAAAGGCTTGAAGAAGAAAGGCGTGAAAAAGAATATAGGGAAAAAATCATTTTTGGGAGCAAGAGTTGGATGCATTATTCGAATCCAATGACGATTTTTCTTCCGATATTTTTGAGACTAAAGAATGTTTTCAACCAAATGAGGAATCCAATGAAGAATCACTTGAGCTTGAATTTATGTCCTCACCATTCTCATTCACTATTATCGAACCATTAAATCCATCACAAGAACTGGATGAATGTCTTGAGGATGTTGATCTGATTCTTGTATGGGAATGTTATTTTGAGATGCTTCATCTTACGGGCCATACACTTAGACGTGTCACTCCACCAGATCCAACTGAAAATTTTGGGGGAGAAGATTTTGAGGACAAGCACTCTATGCTTAAATTATTTTCCAAGATGGACTATTTATGTTTGTGTGATCCGCTTCCCATACTACTTGAAAAATCTTTGGGAAGTGATTCTATTTTTCTTGTATCCCAATGGTAATTGTCCCCATGTGCACTCAAATCCCTCATTATCCCCCTAAATGTTTTAATTGGTGATGGTTCATTTTTTAAACTTTGCACATGCCTTCCGTTTTTCAAACGGAATTCTTATTTTTCGGGAGGCATGCTTTATAGTGAGGGTACGCCATTAATCCCTCAAAGTCAAATTGTATTTTGGGTGGACCCTCAAATTTTTCGACTTCTAATGTATAACTTATTAGAAGTTCAAATCGTAGGTTGTACATAATTAGCTTTTTCTTTTTTCTTTTTTTTATAGTTTAGAGTAATTAGTTAAAGTTTTTGTTATTCTTTTTGTTATGCTTGGTTCTAACATGTTTTGTAGATTCAATGGACTCGCATTCATCGGAGATCGCTCCATTTGGGTAATATCTTTCTTTTCCTCTCTTTATGTTGTGTTCTTGATTCGCATTGAGGACAATGCAACATTTAAGTTAGGGGGTGTGGGATATTCTTCCCATTTATTGTTTAGATTCATTGATTCGATCACATGTTCTTTCCAAGTGTGTGTTTTTTTTATAAAATTTCAAAAAAAAAAATAGAAAAATTTTGAAAAAAGCAAAAAATATTTTTCTACAAAATAAATAAAAATTGGAATTTAAAATTTTCAAAAATATCACCTTTATTCTATTTAAAGTCTCAAATTGTTAACAATCAAAATTCACTAAGCCAAAATTGACCGAAGATGGAAATTGAAAGAAAATTGACGGCTTAACGAATAAGTGTGGAGATTGATCAAACCCGGTGAGATTTCGAGCCTTTCAATTTTTTATGAGTTTTTAAATCAATCTGAGTTTATGATTAACTCAAAGTTCTTTTCATCGTTTTAATAAGTCGCTGATGATCTCAATCCTTTGTTTTGATCGGTTATGGAAAATGTGTGAAATGTTGTCTCGAAATTCGTGCTAAATATATCTCTAAACTTAATTAATTTTGAGATGCATATGGTAATGATTAGAAATTTGGATAATGAAGTAGGCCCTCGTTTGTTTAACCCAAAAATATTAGCCATAAAAAGTTGTGAAAAATTATCTCTTTGCAACCCAAATTGAGCCTAATAAACTTTTTCCTTTTGGTTTGATAACCCGAAAAATCCAAATAGTCCGGAATTGTGAAAATTGAGAAAATTCATCAAGTAAGTCCAAATTGTGCAATAAAAAGGGGCAAGAGAAAAACAGAAAAAAAATGCTAAAAAAAAATAGTGAAAAAATGAAAAAAAACATGAAAAAAAATGAAAAAAATGAAAATTGAAAAAGAAAGAGAAAAATGAGAAAATGCCCGAAAAAGCTCAAATGGACGTCATCAGGACATTTTTCAATTCCGAACATTCTGTCTATTCCAAATTTTACCCTTTACACTTTTTAACCCGAAAAGTCCTAACCGAGTCCGAATGGCGAAATTAATTATTGCATGGAGAGATAAGATATGAAAAGATAATAAAAGAGATTAAAATGGTGTGATTAAGAGATGATGTTTCCCGTTTTCTAATAACTATATTCCGATGATGAGATCTTTTCACCATATATTTCCTTCTTTTCAATTTTGTATGCGTGAATTTGTGTCCATTATATTTACTCCTTATATCATGCATACCGAGAGAAAACAACCACAATCCGAGTGATTCGTTTGTGAGTGCATCCATAAGAATTTGAATCAAAACGAATTTTCGGAAAGTAACGTAATGCTCAATCGGTGGAAATTTGAGGTTTAATTTCTGGCTTTGCACACACACACACACACACTATGGTTTGAGACATTTGAATATGAATTTTTGGTGATTATTTTTCGAAAAGTTTAAATTGTACAATTTTTAAGTATTTTGATATTTATTTGAGTCAATAAAGAATTTTGTGGGTGTATTCATTGCAAACCCTCACAAGACAAAACTCGTCCTACTAGGGTAACCTAGGGGTTTAAAGGCTTGTTGCATATGCTCAATGCAATCGCTTGCCTGCGAAAGTGGAATTTTATTTTAATAAAGGAATTTTCAAGAGTGGAATTTGGTTAGATTCATTTACATTGCTCGGGACGCGCAAAGTTCTAAGTTAGGGGGTGTGATTAGGCACATATTCTTCATATTTATCCCCTTAATTTCGGTATTTTTATGATCTTGTGTTGTGTATATAGCTTGGATTTGTATCGTATTTATGCTACTAACCCCTTTTGGCAATTATTTCGTGTTTTGTGTATTTCTCATGTGCTTTATAGGTATTTCATGCAAGTTAGTGCGAAGGAGAACTCAAAACAGTGAAAGAAACCAAGAAATGGAGGGTTGAAGGCCATTTTCGTAATTTTTCAGCCTTAGTCCGGAGGTGGGGCGAACTAGAAAGTTGAAGATATCTAAATTACAAGAACACTGGAAAAAAATGGCACCTCAATCCGAGCTACGGTGAAGAAGTTACAATGTTTTGAAGTTGCGCGATAATGAAGAGAAATGGACAAGAAACCAAACATATCCGGATGGAACAAGACCGATCCGGTGGGGACCGGACCGGTCCGGTCAGAAATAAAAAGAACCGACCCGGTTACCAAATCGATCCAGACAGAACCGATCCGGCTGTCAGAATTCTGAAATTTAATTTAGAGCTGAAGAGGTGCATAACTGGTAGAATCTTGCGCAACAAGCGATTCTAGCTGTCAAATTCGTGCTACTTGGTGCTATAAAATACCAAGCCCTACCTCATTCAAGGGGAGTCGAATTCTAGAGAGTATAATAGAATTTTAGAGAGAGAAAGTTAGATTTTAGAGAGTCTTTTTAGATTTCTTTGGTAGAAATTTTCATAAACCCTAGTTTTTGAAGTTTGTCTACTATTCAAGATTCAAAGTTCTATTCAAGATTCATCATTCATCCATTGCAAGTAATTTTAATTTATTGTTTTTACTGCTTTCCTAGTTAGTTTAATTAATTGTTGATTTCTAGTTTTCCATTCCCAATTCAAGTCATGTTCTCAATTTTCTAAAGTTAGTTATGAATTCCTACACTTTAATTTGTAAGTTTTATTGTGATTTCATCATGTTAAGCTAAGTTTTTAAGGGTTGGGATGCATGAACCCATCCCAATGTAAATTACTTATGTAGAAAATAGAATTTAAATCAAAAATTTGAAAGAGTCGTGCGAGACAATTTTACAACCATTGTAGATCTTTTAATCTCTCTTGCCCTAGGTACTTAGGATGTTTAAGAATATGATGTGCGTAAAATTATTTATCACCGCTTTATATTTACCTTTGATTTCATATGGTGCTGGCTTGATCTTCATATATGTAATGCTTAGGATCTATAAAGACTGGATTCATTAAAATTTATAATTTGCAATTCTAGGTTTTTATACGGTAAATTACTAAAGTTAGGGGGATTGTATTCCAACCTACTTTCTCATTCATCTTAATTAATTTAACTTCTTTATTTACTTATTTTTTCCCTTTTCAACCATCATCATCTTTTTCATATTTTCTGTAGAAGTAATAAATCAATTAAATTCTATCAACCATTCCCTGTGGATTCGATAGCCAGACTCGCCATTATACTCCTTAAGAAGTGTAGTTACAAGTTTAGGTTTTTTTGTATTGAGATTGGAAGCCGATAACAACGACTAGCGTATTACACGGACGCTCGTTTTTTCCACTCGATCAAAATGGCGCCGTTGTCGGGGAGTGTTTGTTATAGATCATAATTGACTTACTAGTTCGTAAAAAAAAATGAAAAATATGTGTGTCACGTTTTTTGAATTGCCCACTTTGAAATGTCTTATTTTAACTCTTTTGGTGGCTTTAATTGTTATGCTAATAGTGAGGACGAGAATGAACTCACGATTTATGAACATTGGATCAATATCACTAAAGATGAGTCTCATAAATACAAGCCCAGTACTAAGGCCATCCAAATTTATGAAAATGAAAGGCTTGAAGAAGAAAGGCGTGAAAAAGAATATAGG
Organism: Sambucus nigra; assembly: GCA_949130495.1. Lineage (NCBI taxonomy): Eukaryota > Viridiplantae > Streptophyta > Magnoliopsida > Dipsacales > Adoxaceae > Sambucus > Sambucus nigra. Next base: position 68,072,176 of record OX422218.1, on the reverse strand, counting down.
GAAAAAATCATTTTTGGGAGCAAGAGTTGGATGCATTATTCGAATCCAATGACGATTTTTCTTCCGATATTTTTGAGACTAAAGAATGTTTTCAACCAAATGAGGAATCCAATGAAGAATCACTTGAGCTTGAATTTATGTCCTCACCATTCTCATTCACTATTATCGAACCATTAAATCCATCACAAGAACTGGATGAATGTCTTGAGGATGTTGATCTGATTCTTGTATGGGAATGTTATTTTGAGATGCTTCATCTTACGGGCCATACACTTAGACGTGTCACTCCACCAGATCCAACTGAAAATTTTGGGGGAGAAGATTTTGAGGACAAGCACTCTATGCTTAAATTATTTTCCAAGATGGACTATTTATGTTTGTGTGATCCGCTTCCCATACTACTTGAAAAATCTTTGGGAAGTGATTTTATTTTTCTTGTATCCCAATGGTAATTGTCCCCATGTGCACTCAAATCCCTCATTATCCCCCTAAATTTTTTAATTGGTGATGGTTCATTTTTTAAACTTTGCACATGCCTTCCGTTTTTCAAACGGAATTCTTATTTTTCGGGAGGCATGCTTTATAGTGAGGGTACGCCATTAATCCCTCAAAGTCAAATTGTATTTTGGGTGGACCCTCAAATTTTTCGACTTCTAATGTATAACTTATTAGAAGTTCAAATCGTAGGTTGTACATAATTAGCTTTTTCTTTTTTCTTTTTTTATAGTTTAGAGTAATTAGTTAAAGTTTTTGTTATTCTTTTTGTTATGCTTGGTTCTAACATGTTTTGTAGATTCAATGGACTCGCATTCATCGGAGATCGCTCCATTTGGGTAATATCTTTCTTTTCCTCTCTTTATGTTGTGTTCTTGATTCGCATTGAGGACAATGCAACATTTAAGTTAGGGGGTGTGGGATATTCTTCCCATTTATTGTTTAGATTCATTGATTCGATCACATGTTCTTTCCAAGTGTGTGTTTTTTTTATAAAATTTCAAAAAAAAAAATAGAAAAATTTTGAAAAAAGCAAAAAATATTTTTCTACAAAATAAATAAAAATTGGAATTTAAAATTTTCAAAAATATCACCTTTATTCTATTTAAAGTCTCAAATTGTTAACAATCAAAATTCACTAAGCCAAAATTGACCGAAGATGGAAATTGAAAGAAAATTGACGGCTTAACGAATAAGTGTGGAGATTGATCAAACCCGGTGAGATTTCGAGCCTTTCAATTTTTTATGAGTTTTTAAATCAATCTGAGTTTATGATTAACTCAAAGTTCTTTTCATCGTTTTAATAAGTCGCTGATGATCTCAATCCTTTGTTTTGATCGGTTATGGAAAATGTGTGAAATGTTGTCTCGAAATTCGTGCTAAATATATCTCTAAACTTAATTAATTTTGAGATGCATATGGTAATGATTAGAAATTTGGATAATGAAGTAGGCCCTCGTTTGTTTAACCCAAAAATATTAGCCATAAAAAGTTGTGAAAAATTATCTCTTTGCAACCCAAATTGAGCCTAATAAACTTTTTCCTTTTGGTTTGATAACCCGAAAAATCCAAATAGTCCGGAATTGTGAAAATTGAGAAAATTCATCAAGTAAGTCCAAATTGTGCAATAAAAAGGGGCAAGAGAAAAACAGAAAAAAAATGCTAAAAAAAAATAGTGAAAAAATGAAAAAAAACATGAAAAAAAATGAAAAAAATGAAAATTGAAAAAGAAAGAGAAAAATGAGAAAATGCCCGAAAAAGCTCAAATGGACGTCATCAGGACATTTTTCAATTCCGAACATTCTGTCTATTCCAAATTTTACCCTTTACACTTTTTAACCCGAAAAGTCCTAACCGAGTCCGAATGGCGAAATTAATTATTGCATGGAGAGATAAGATATGAAAAGATAATAAAAGAGATTAAAATGGTGTGATTAAGAGATGATGTTTCCCGTTTTCTAATAACTATATTCCGATGATGAGATCTTTTCACCATATATTTCCTTCTTTTCAATTTTGTATGCGTGAATTTGTGTCCATTATATTTACTCCTTATATCATGCATACCGAGAGAAAACAACCACAATCCGAGTGATTCGTTTGTGAGTGCATCCATAAGAATTTGAATCAAAACGAATTTTCGGAAAGTAACGTAATGCTCAATCGGTGGAAATTTGAGGTTTAATTTCTGGCTTTGCACACACACACACACACACTATGGTTTGAGACATTTGAATATGAATTTTTGGTGATTATTTTTCGAAAAGTTTAAATTGTACAATTTTTAAGTATTTTGATATTTATTTGAGTCAATAAAGAATTTTGTGGGTGTATTCACTGCAAACCCTCACGAGACAAAACTCGTCCTACTAGGGTAACCTAGGGGTTTAAAGGCTTGTTGCATATGCTCAATGCAATCGCTTGCCTGCGAAAGTGGAATTTTATTTTAATAAAGGAATTTTCAAGAGTGGAATTTGGTTAGATTCATTTACATTGCTCGGGACGCGCAAAGTTCTAAGTTAGGGGGTGTGATTAGGCACATATTCTTCATATTTATCCCCTTAATTTCGGTATTTTTATGATCTTGTGTTGTGTATATAGCTTGGATTTGTATAGTATTTATGCTACTAACCCCTTTTGGCAATTATTTCGTGTTTTGTGTATTTCTCATGTGCTTTATAGGTATTTCATGCAAGTTAGTGCGAAGGAGAACTCAAAACAGTGAAAGAAACCAAGAAATGGAGGGTTGAAGGCCATTTTCGTAATTTTTCAGCCTTAGTCCGGAGGTGGGGCGAACTAGAAAGTTGAAGATATCAAAATTACAAGAACACTGGAAAAAATGGCACCTCAATCCGAGCTACGGTGAAGAAGTTACAATGTTTTGAAGTTGCGCGATAATGAAGAGAAATGGACAAGAAACCAAACATATCCGGATGGAACAAGACCGATCCGGTGGGGACCGGACCGGTCCGGTCAGAAATAAAAAGAACCGACCCGGTTACCAAATCGATCCAGACAGAACCGATCCGGCTGTCAGAATTCTGAAATTTAATTTAGAGCTGAAGAGGTGCATAACTGGTAGAATCTTGCGCAACAAGCGATTCTAGCTGTCAAATTCGTGCTACTTGGTGATATAAAATACCAAGCCCTACCTCATTCAAGGGGAGTCGAATTCTAGAGAGTAGAATAGAATTTTAGAGAGAGAAAGTTAGATTTTAGAGAGTCTTTTTAGTTTTCTTTGGTAGAAATTTTCATAAACCCTAGTTTTTGAAGTTTGTCTACTATTCAAGATTCAAAGTTCTATTCAAGATTCATCATTCATCCATTGCAAGTAATTTTAATTTATTGTTTTTACTGCTTTCCTAGTTAGTTTAATTAATTGTTGATTTCTAGTTTTCCATTCCCAATTCAAGTCATGTTCTCAATTTTCTAAAGTTAGTTATGAATTCCTACACTTTAATTTGTAAGTTTTATTGTGATTTCATCATGTTAAGCTAAGTTTTTAAGGGTTGGGATGCATGAACCCATCCCAATGTAAATTACTTATGTAGAAAATAGAATTTAAATTAAAAATTTGAAAGAGTCGTGCGAGACAATTTTACAACCATTGTAGATCTTTTAATCTCTCTTGCCCTAGGTACTTAGGATGTTTAAGAATATGATGTGCGTAAAATTATTTATCACCGCTTTATATTTACCTTTGATTTCATATGGTGCTGGCTTGATCTTCATATATGTAATGCTTAGGATCTATAAAGACTGGATTCATTAAAATTTATAATTTACAATTCTAGGTTTTTATACGGTAAATTACTAAAGTTAGGGGGATTGTATTCCAACCTACTTTCTCATTCATCTTAATTAATTTAACTTCTTTATTTACTTATTTTTTCCCTTTTCAACCATCATCATCTTTTTCATATTTTCTGTAGAAGTAATAAATCAATTAAATTCTATCAACCATTCCCTGTGGATTCGATAGCCAGACTCGCCATTATACTCCTTAAGAAGTGTAGTTACAAGTTTAGGTTTTTTTGTATTGAGATTGGAAGCCGATAACAACGACTAGCGTATTACACGGACGCTCGTTTTTTCCACTCGATCAAAATGGCGCCGTTGCCGGGGAGTGTTTGTTATAGATCATAATTGACTTACTAGTTCGTAAAAAAAAATGAAAAATATGTGTGTCACGTTTTTTGAATTGCCCACTTTGAAATGTCTTATTTTAACTCTTTTGGTGGCTTTAATTGTTATGCTAATAGTGAGGACGAGAATGAACTCACGATTTATGAACATTGGATCAATATCACTAAAGATGAGTCTCATAAATACAAGCCCAGTACTAAGGCCATCCAAATTTATGAAAATGAAAGGCTTGAAGAAGAAAGGCGTGAAAAAGAATATAGGGAAAAAATCATTTTTGGGAGCAAGAGTTGGATGCATTATTCGAATCCAATGACGATTTTTCTTCCGATATTTTTGAGACTAAAGAATGTTTTCAACCAAATGAGGAATCCAATGAAGAATCACTTGAGCTTGAATTTATGTCCTCACCATTCTCATTCACTATTATCGAACCATTAAATCCATCACAAGAACTGGATGAATGTCTTGAGTATGTTGATCCGATTCTTGTATGGGAATGTTATTTTGAGATGCTTCATCTTACGGGCCATACACTTAGACGTGTCACTCCACCAGATCCAACTGAAAATTTTGGGGGAGAAGATTTTGAGGACAAGCACTCTATGCTTAAATTATTTTCCAAGATGGACTATTTATGTTTGTGTGATCCGCTTCCCATACTACTTGAAAAATCTTTGGGAAGTGATTCTATTTTTCTTGTATCCCAATGGTAATTGTCCCCATGTGCACTCAAATCCCTCATTATCCCCCTAAATTTTTTAATTGGTGATGGTTCATTTTTTAAACTTTGCACATGCCTTCCGTTTTTCAAACGGAATTCTTATTTTTCGGGAGGCATGCTTTATAGTGAGGGTACGCCATTAATCCCTCAAAGTCAAATTGTATTTTGGGTGGACCCTCAAATTTTTCGACTTCTAATGTATAACTTATTAGAAGTTCAAATCGTAGGTTGTACATAATTAGCTTTTTCTTTTTTCTTTTTTTTATAGTTTAGAGTAATTAGTTAAAGTTTTTGTTATTCTTTTTGTTATGCTTGGTTCTAACATGTTTTGTAGATTCAATGGACTCGCATTCATCGGAGATTGCTCCATTTGGGTAATATCTTTCTTTTCCTCTCTTTATGTTGTGTTCTTGATTCGCATTGAGGACAATGCAACATTTAAGTTAGGGGGTGTGGGATATTCTTCCCATTTATTGTTTAGATTCATTGATTCGATCACATGTTCTTTCCAAGTGTGTGTTTTTTTATAAAATTACAAAAAAAAAAATAGAAAAATTTTGAAAAGAGCAAAAAATATTTTTCTTCAAAATAAATAAAAATTGGAATTTAAAATTTTCAAAAATATCACCTTTATTCTATTTAAAGTCTCAAATTGTTAACAATCAAAATTCACTAAACCAAAATTGACCGAAGATGGAAATTGAAAGAAAATTGACGGCTTAACGAATAAGTGTGGAGATTGATCAAACCCGGTGAGATTTCTAGCCTTTCAATTTTTTATAAGTTTTTAAATCAATCTGAGTTTATGATTAACTCAAAGTTCTTTTCAGCGTTTTAATAAGTCGTTGATGATCTCTATCCTTTGTTTTGATCGCTTATGGAAAATGTGTGAAATGTTGTCTCGAAATTCGTGCTAAATATATCTCTAAACTTAATTAATCTTGAGATGCATATGGTAATGATTAGCAATTTGGACAATGAAGTAGGCCCTCATTTGTTTAACCCAAAAATATTAGCCATAAAAAGTTGTGAAAAATTATCTCTTTGCAACCCAAATTGAGCCTAATAAACTTTTTCCTTTTGGTTTGATAACCCGAAAAATCCAAATAGTCTGGAATTGTGAAAATTGAGAAAATTCATCAAGTAAGTCCAAATTGTGCAATAAAAAGGGGCAAGAGAAAAACTGAAAAAAATGCTAAAAAAAAATAGTGAAAAAAATGAAAATGGAAAAAGAAAGAGAAAAATGAGCAAATGCCCGAAAAAGCACAAATGGACGTCATCAGGACATTTTTCAATTCCGAGCATTCCGTCTATTCCCAATTTTACCCTTTACACTTTTTAACCCGAAAAGTCCTAACCGAGTCCGAATGGCGAAATTAATTATTGCATGGAGAGATAAGATATGAAAAGATTATAAAAGAGATTAAAATGGTGTGATTAAGAGATGATGTTTCCCGTTTCCTAATAACTATATTCCGATGATGAGATCTTTTCACCATATATTTCCTTCTTTTCAATTTTGTATGCATGAATTTGTGTTACTCCTTATATCATGCATACCGAGAGAAAACAACCACAATCCGAGTGATTCGTTTGTGAGTGCATCCATAAGAATTTGAATCAAAACGAATTTTCGGAAAGTAACATAATGCTCAATCGGTGGAAATTTGAGGTTTAATTTCTGGCTTTGCACACACACACACACTATGGTTTGAGACATTTGAATATTAATTTATGGTGATTATTTTTCGAAAAGTTTAAATTTACCAATTTTTAAGTATTTTGATATTTATTTGAGTCAATAAAGAATTTTGTGGGTGTATTCACTGCAAACCCTCACGAGACAAAACTCGTCCTACTAGGGTAACCTAGGGGTTTAAAGGCTTGTTGCATATGCTCAATGCAATCGCTTGCCTGCGAAAGTGGGATTTTATTTTAATAAAGGAATTTTCAAGAGTGGAATTTTGGTTATATTCATTTACATTGCTCGGGACTCGCAAAGTTCTAAGTTAGGGGGTGTGATTAGGCACATATTCTTCACATTTATCCCCTTAATTTCGGTATTTTTATGATCCCGTGTTGTGTATATATCTTGGATTTGTCTCGTATTTATGCTACTAACCCCTTTTGGCAAGTATTTCGTGTTTTGTGTATTTCTCATGTGCTTTATAGGTATTTCATGCAAGTTAGTGCGAAGGAGAACTCAAAACAGTGAAAGAAACCAAGAAATGGAGGGATGAAGGGCATTTTCGTGATTTTTCAGCCTTAGTCAGGAAGTGGGGCCAACAAGAAAGTTGAAGAGATCTAAATTACAAGAACACTGGAAAAAACGGCACCTCAATCCGAACTACGATGAAGAAGTCACGATATTTTGAAGTTGCCCGATAATGAAGAGAAATGGACCAGAAACCAAACCGATCCGGATGGAACAGGACCGATCCGGTTACCAAACCGATCCAGACAAAACCGATCCAGCTGTCAGAATTTTAAAATTTAATTTAGAGCTGATGAGGTGCATAGCTGGTAGAATCTTGCGCAACAAGCGATTCTAGCTGTCAAATTCGTGCTACTTGGTGCTATAAAAGACCAAGCCCTACCTCATTTCAAGGGGAGTCGAATTCTAGAGAGTATAATAGAATTTTAGAGAGAGAAAGTCAGATTTTAGAGAGTCTTTTTAGTTTTCTTTGGTAGAAATTTTCATAAACCCTAGTTTTTGAAGTTTGTCTACTATTCAAGATTCAAAGTTCTATTCAAGATTCATCATTCATCCATTGCAAGTAATTTTAATTTATTTTTTTACTGCTTTCCTAGTTAGTTTAATTAATTGTTGATTTATAGTTTTCCATTCCCAATTCAAGTCATGTTCTCAATTTTCTAAAGTTAGTTATGAATTCCTACACTTTAATTTGTAAGTTTTATTTTGATTTCATCATGTTAAGCTAAGTTTTTAAGGGTTGGGATGCATGAGCCCATCCCAATGTAAATTACTTATGTAGAAAATAGAATTTAAATTAAAAATTTGAAAGAGTCGTGCGAGAAAATTTTACAATTATTGTATATCTTTTAATCTCTCTTGCCCTAGGTACTTGGGATGTTTAAGAATATGATGTGCGTAAAATTATTTATCACCGCTTTATTTTTACCTTTGATTTCATATGGTGCTGGCTTGATCCTCATATATGTAATGCTTAGGATCTATAAAGACTGGATTTATTCAAAATTATAATTTACAATTCTAGGTTTCTATACGGTAAATTACTAAAGTTAGGGGGATTGTATTCCAACCTACTTTCTCATTCATCTTAATTAATTTAACTTCTTTATTTACTTATTTTTTTTCCTTTTTCAACCATCATCATCTTTTTCATTTTTTCTTTAGAAGTAATAAATCAATTAAATTCTATCAACCATTCCCTGTGGATTCGATACCTAGACTCGCCATTATACTCCTTAATAAGTGTAGTTACAGGTTTAGGTTTTTTTGTATTGAGATTGTAAGCCGATAACAACGACTAGCGTATTACACGGACGCTCGGTTTTTTCACTCGATCACTCCCCAAAATTCTGATGGAAAAAGTATCCCCGAAATGGTTAAAAACTGATGGATAAAGTGGGGATAGTGGGAAGTTAAAAAACAAAAGAAAATTGTCAGAATTTTTTCCCCGACGAGGTCGTTCAAACATGTATGTTTGAACCAAAATTCTAACGAGAATTCAGAACAATTTCGTTTGCAAAAAATTCCCAGGTTATTCGAATATGGTTGTTCAAACATGGTCATTTGAACATGTATGTTTGAACCAAACTTCTAACGACCTTTCAGAAAATTTAATTTTATCTTTAAAAAATTATAAAAATAATTTTTAAAATAATTTTAACAAAAATCACACCCAAAATAAATTTCCAAGTCCCCATATATATTAATGCATTCTTACCTTTAGAGACATTGGAATTCAAATGTTAATGACGAGAAACAAGGCAGTTGAAACCAACAATGATATCTTCACTTTTGCTTGGCCGCATCGTCTTCGAATCTACAAACATCATATGCTTGAGGTACAACCAGCATCTATCATATGACTCAAATAGTTTTATCCGGAATTAATCCAATACTACAAATTGACTTGATTGGAAATTTTCCCTTAAAATTTGGGAGCATTCGCTACAACAATAATGACTTCTAAACCTCCAGAACCTATCCACATGTACCATATTAGTCCATCCCGTACTGTGAGCCTTTGTAGAAACAGTTACATTCTAATCTTGGTGGATAAATTTTCACGTTATACTTGGGTTAATTTTATGAAAAACAAATTGAATTCATTCGGAGAATTTTTGAAAATCCTTCTGAAAATAGAAACGTAAAATGATACTCAAGTATCACGTATTAGAAGTGATAGAGGCGGACAATTCAAAGAGACTGGAGTAGTATAAAATTGTTTTGATAATGGATATCAGCATGAGTTCAGTGCACCTAAGACGCCGTAACAAAATGGTATTGCTGAGAGGAAAAATTAAACAATCCAAGAAATGGCTAGGGTTATGTTACATGCTAAAGGAATGCCAAAATACCTCTGGGTTGAGACAATCCAGAGATCTGGTAACATTATTAATCATGTATACCTAAAAAAGAATACCAAAGAGATCTCATATGAAATTTAGTACAACAAAAAACCAAATTTAAAATACGTTTGAACCTTTGGGAGTGTACGATATATTTGTAAAGATAAAAAATGCCTTTTGAAATTTAACACCCAAGGTTGGATTACTTCCAAAATAGTAGAGAATATCGCATCTACAATTAAAGCCCCAATGTCCTAATGGAATCTATAAACGTAATTATTAATGACACTAGCAAATGGAGTGTTAGTACTAAACCAATTGTTGAGGATGATTCTGAAAGATTTTTTGAAATTGACTCTCCTCAGACAACTGATACACTTACAACTAAAGTTCCTATAGTGCCAACTTGGGTTTTTAAAGATCATCCCCTAGATAAGGTAGTTGGTAACCCTATAGAGCCTAGGAGAACAAGATCTTGACTTGAAAATATGGCTAACTTTGCATGGTTTTTTCTCAAATAGAACCAAATAATGTAAACGATGCCCTCAATGACTCTTAATTGATTGGTGTTATGCAAGAATAATTAACCCGGTTAAAGAGTCATGACATGTTGTATTTCGTCAATGACCTGAAAAAAATGGTTATCGGTACCCGTTGGATTTTTAAAATTATAACTGATGAATTTAGGAAAATCATTAAAAATAAGGCTAGTCTATTAGCGTAAAGATATTTTGAAATAGAGGGAATAGACTTTGACTCGACTTTTTCTCCGGTGATAAGACTCGAGTCTGTTCATCTCCTCTTTGTTATTGTATGTCATTTATAATTCAAACATTTTTAAATGGATGTCAAATCCACTTTTTTGAATGGTATTCTAACTGAGGAATTATACATCGAACAATCGAAAGGCTTTCTTGATTGAATAAGACTTTGAATGACTTAAAGTAAGCCCACAGGACTCGCTATGAACGTCTCTCAACTTTTTCAATCAATAAAGGATTTGAGCACGATGATAATAATCAAACATTATTTGACTGAGAATTAAACAAAGATGTTTTGATCGCACAAATTTATGTAGATGATATTGTCTTTGGTTTGACATCCCGAGCACAAGTTGATAATTTTTTGAAAATTAAGCACTAGGAATTCCAAATGTCACTTATGGGAGAGTTAAAATATTTTTTTTAGGTTTTAATGTTAACTAATTATCTGATTGTTTGTTTATTTCTCAAACTATGTACGTGAATGAATTGATTAAAAAATTTAGTTTAGAAAATGCTAAGAATGCACGCACTCTAACGAGTTCTACAACTAAGATATTTAAAGATGAGAATGGGAAGAATTATGATCCTACTCTGTATAGAAGTATAATAGCAAGTTTACTATATCTCACTTCATATAGACTAGATATTATGTATGTCATGTGTGTTTTTGTACGATACTAATGCTCGTATAAAGAGTGTCACTTATTATGTATTAAATGTATCATAAAATATGTTAAAGGCACACTAGAATATGGTATTTGGTGTATAAAGGATACCATTAGTTCTATTGTTAGCCACAAAGATACTGACTAGGCAGGGTACCCCAATGATAGTAAGAGAACTTTAGGTGCTTATTATTACGTGGGAAATAATCTAGTTGCTTGGAGTAGTAAGAACCAAAACTGTATATCCTTATCTACTACTGAATCTGAGTATATTGTTGTTGGAAGATGTTGTGCTCAATTATATGGATTAAACAAATGTTATGTGATTATGGCATTTAAAAAAACCAATTAACCTTGTTGTGTGATAATCAAAGTGCTATCAATATACCGAAAACTTTTGTACAACACTCTCGCATAAAAAACTTTAAGATCAAACATCATTTTATATGTGAACTAATAGAATATAAAGAACTTATCATTATAAACTGAAAAATAACTAGCAGATCTTTTTACTAAACCCTTGGACGATATCAGATGAATACTTAAGAAAATCCATAGGTATGATTGTGTTTGATTTATTTCCCACCATAATTAATCATATCCCTCTATCGGTATCTTGTTAATAATATGTATTTGAGGATCTAGGACATGGTCATTTGATAAATGACAAAGGAAAAGTCATTTATCTATTGCATATAGGAGACACTTTATATGACTATTGCACTGACTTAAATTAGGTAGTTTATTTTGCTATATATTCTCTCTCAAAATTTACCCATTGTCTATTTGAGGAAAAATGGGGGAGAAGGTTTGAGTTTATCCCGGGTATTTATGTTATAGGCCTTGGACTTCATTATTCATCTTATATGTTAGGGTATTGGCTTGTGCTTCTGTAGAGTTATGTAATTCAATTCGTTTTCTTTCTCTTACTTTCGATTCTAAGATGGGTTGGGTAGTCAGAATTTTGAATAGTCTTAGGAATTGTTTTTCCTACCTTTGAGTACCCATGGTGTACTAAAAGGGAGTTTATTTCCAATATCCAATGGGGGATATTGAAACACCCTATATGGTTGACTTACTAGGAGTTTATACCATATAGAGTCTATACCATATAGGCCTTTCAACTAGTTTGGATATGAAGACAAAATATTTTTAGTAGAAAATAGCCCCTTCAAAAGGTAATTCAAAATTCAAAAATGGACATCTACATCAATTGACAATTCACATGGTCTCCAAAGGTACTAAAAATAAAACACTTTAGGAAACATTTTCACATACTTACGTTTTATTTGTTATAATAATTTTCTAGAATTTAAAAAAAAAAAAAAAAATTTAGAAATTTCTTTTGAATTTAAAATCAATTTTTTATTAAGCTGCTAAAATTAATTTAAGAAACCTTTAGGAGGTAATTAAAATTACCTAAACTATAAATCGGGCTTTATAACACGCGTTTGATTACCATGTTAATGGTTGACACCTGTATGCCACATATCATTGCCAAACTCGCTGGAAATTTCATTCTTTGGACACAAATACCTTATGATTATTATATAATGTTGATCTACCTTTATTTAATGACGTAAAACCGATATTGATCAATCCTTGTGAAAACTATTTAGACAATTAAGAAGGCACTACCTATAACCATTGTTAAGTGGTGAAGTTTACCTTATACGCCTTAGTTTCGACCATTGGATTGAGATCAAACTAGTAGAGTTAGTCACAACCGTCCATTTCAACCCTCAGTTCTAGAATGTTCCTGTCTCACCATCGAATTGTAATTTTTCTTCATTTTACAAGATTTTAACACTTTAGAGAGATAAGTGAGAGAGAGAGGTCAGGTTAGAAAGAAAAAGGAGAGTTTAGAGAGAGAAAAATAAGAGAGAAAATTTGTTTTAAAAAATCAAAAGGCTAACTCTTTGAATTTTTCCTCCAAAAATACTTTTTGAAAACTAGAGTTTCAGTGTTTGAAAATTTCTAGTGTTTCCAAAAATAGAGTTGAGGTTTGAGAGTCTAAATCCTATTTTCCAAAAAGCTCCTCTAGATTGAGTTCCTCCTTTAAAAATCCTTAACGGTAGTTAAGGACTTGATATTTATTTTAAAAATCAAGGATCTAACTCATGTGGAAAATTTCCACACACCATATAGTTAGATTTGTTTCTATATATGTTGATTTGTTGATATCTTGTTAGAAACATCCTCTATTTTATTAGATCTCTATAAATTTACCAAAATAATTTTTAGATGCACAAGATTGTTAGGTTTAAAACTATAAATACTAGAAAATTATACTTTGTTGGTTTAGATTTGGTTTTATTTTTAAAAGTAATTTTACATTTAGTGAAATATGTTTTATGTATAAAAATAATTTTTAGATCTTTTTTTCAAAGATCTAAACAGATCTAAATATATTTATTCTTCTGGTATTTGAAGTTTTAGAGTAGGGCATTTAGAACATCTTGTGTAATTTGTAGGATATTTTTTCCCACACATCATGATTTAGAAGATTGTGTGTCTAGAGATACCTAATACTGAGTCAACATACAGAAAAGCTAAAGGAGAGGAGGTTCAAGTAGCTATTGGGTTAGAGAAGGAGTACCTAAAGGTGGTGTAACTCTAGGTATATTAGGTATATTTTCTTTTCACTTTTGTAATAACCTTTACTTTTGAGTAATTGATTTTATATAAATTTGCCAAGTGGGGTAATTAAATAAAATAATGGAAGTTAGAGTAAATAATATTTTAAATGATTTAAGAGATAATATTTACTTAGTTTTGAATATTTACCGTGAAGAGAAGGTAAATAGCATCATGTTATGTTTTATTGCGTCGTTGTGCTTTAAGAGACGATTATGACATATATTCGAATTGAATTATGATTAATGAATTAAAATAACAGAGGAACATGAAATATTGTACGATATTGCGGATGCCAATTTTGAGGGTGTGATTAGTCCTGAAATAGCCGAGACAGTAGAAATAAGTGTCATATTGTATTTTTGAGTTCTGGGCACTTTTGACTGGTTATGACTCAATTATGTAGTACGAGTCATTTTAATGGTTTAGTAACATTTAAAGGCTGAATTTAGTGTCAATAGACGTTTAAGTCTTCCAATCCTCTTATTTCCCCAATTATATGTTTTAAACTTAGAGAGAGTTAGAGAGAAGAGAGAGCTTGGGAGAAAATGGAGAGAAATGAGAAAAATGGAGATTTGGAGCTAGAATCGTTGCTACGGGAAGAGAATCCGAGACTACAAACTTGAGGCAAGTTTCTAACTTGCTAGTATATGATTTAATGTGGATAATTTGCATATATAGTTGTGTTTTTGGAGTTTTAACCATTAATGGGTTTTTTTGGTGAATTTAGTGTTTATACCCTTAATCTTTGATTTAAATTTTATTGGAGTTGGAAATATTAGTTAGTTATTGTGTAGGAATGAATTGGGTAAGTTTTTAGTTGATGATGTTGAGATTGGATGCAAGAATTGAAATTGAGGAATTTAGGGTTAAATCAACCCGTAGCCCAAACTGGGCATTTCTGCGAGGACGAATCGATTCGTCTCCCAAGCGAATCGATTCGCCTATAAGGGAGGCTACAGGTCTGAGAAGCCGAATTAATTTGGGTTAAGGCCGAATCGATTTAGGATGAGAAAGGAAGTTGGTTTTCTCAGCCGAATCGATTCACGTTTGGGCGAATCGATTCGCTACCAGGGGAGAATCGATTCTGCCCTAGGAGAATCGATTCCAAAACCCTGATGTTTTATAGGATTTTTCCAACTTAATTTCTAGTTCTTTTCTTTTGGGTTTAAGGCTTAGGAACCTTATCTTGGGAAGTAATAGAGAGTATTAGGGGTTTATATTCGGGAGATTAATACCCTAGATTAGTATGGGGGTAAAGTGGGCTTAATTTAGGGGTTATTCAATAGGAGTTAGAATCGTTTCATCTAGTGACCTAGCTTCGAACTAAGGGAGAGTTGGCTAATATGGTTTGGGACTTTTGGGAGACTAGTATTGAGGAAAAATTACCAGTGGTGGCCTGTGGTATTACTTTGAACTCTTGGAGACTAGTGTGAGGATAATTTTACTTCGTCGCCTACATCATTAATAAAACACGACTTCGTGAATAAGAAATGAATATTTTAATTTGGCACATAATTGCTAAGCATAAATGATTTTTGAAATTGTAAAAAGGTGAATGTTTTAAATGGGCATAACTTGTAAATGATAATTTTCATATACACACCTCTCTAAATTGCTATCATAGGGGAAGTTACGCGCATGAGGTGAAGTCCCCTGGCTAGTGAATGCAGGGTGAATATAGTCCTCGGCCTTAGGACCAGTTACTATATTGTGTGATTATTGTTCGAAGTGAGGTAATTTTGGGTTTTGTTATGACTCCCTGTCGAAGGTATATGGCCGCTTCCCGACGTCACGGGATGTAGGATGCCTAGGTTATCTTGGTGATAGGCCCTGGAAGATGATAGTTATTTAGGGGCGCATCCAGTGGGAGTACCCAGAAGGATGGTCTTAGAATCGTTATATGATGTGATTATAACGATTCTTAATAAAGTGGAACTTATAATTATGGCAAAGCATTTTGTGAGATAAACTTCTTTGAATATGTTTCCTACAGAGGAAAGGGAGCTGTGAAGTTAAATGGGGTAAAACTAAATTTGTAATGCATTTTGTGAAATAAATTGCATTAAATATGTTTCCTAAAGAGAAAAAGGAACTGTGCATTTAAGTTGTGTAAAACTGAAATGAAATCTCATTAAGTGAAACTTAGATATTTTCTCATGTGAAAACGAATATTGTTCATTGTTATTGATATTGTGCTAGGTTTTGCTTTTAGATTGAGAGGTGAGAAATCTTATCAGTATTTGTGAGAGCAAGTTCAGTTTTTTATGGATGATAAAATATTCATAACCGTCATGCATTTTATTCACATGGTGATCATATCAAATCGGGCCCTGACCCGTCTATATCTCTTTATTTTTTACATGAATTCTATATTCGCCCAGGTCCTCCGCCGTAAGGACGCCCGTATTAACCTCTCCATCTCGGTTGTTCTAGAGCTATAACATATTGCGAATGTTGCAGGATATTCGTTATAGATGCTTCTATCTTTTGTACTCTAGCTATGATCAGTTTACATATTCGGGTGTGTTACCCAAGTTTTATACCTGTTTAAATATAATGTGATATTTAATTTTAATACTCAATGTATCCTGCTTGTAATGGTCTTTTAACCGACAGCTTATTCGGTTATTACATTGTGCATTATTGTTATACAATTACTCGTTTGTTTTTATTTCCACCTTCTTTTCAAATTGGATTGTCTAAATGATTTTCTTTAAACTTTTAAATTAAAATTGACATCTGTTTTCTAAAATAATTGGTGGTTATCTCGTATTATTATATTAACGACAGTGATGCTAAGAATGGACCATCTAAGATTCTTTTATTTATTAGAGTATCAGGCTGTCCACCTCTTATTTTAATAAGCGGGCAGTCACAACTTTCAATGTAGTGATTTCATACTTTTAACTTGTAACCTTATTCTATTTTTAGTAGATTTTATTTTGTGGTGTAGAGGTCATCGTGTATGTTTCCCCAGCCCTTGGGTTTTTACCATGTAAAAAAAATTGTGGGTAAACTACAGTGAATGACTCTTAACTCTTGCATGATACTTTTTGTTTAATAGGATAACAAAATATCTTTTAAGAACTTGAGCTATCAAGATTCTTAAGGCTTTCTGGTTCAGAATTGTTTGACTTTTTACACATCTTATGTGAAATTATTTCACAAACAAAAAGACTTTCTTCGGAATCTTAACCACACCTTTAACTTTTTAAAAACTTTATTAATTAATTTTGTAATACTATAGGCATTAGAGACCTTGAGAATCTGGTCACCAATTTATTAAGGGATATCCCTATTGCCTTCAAAATTCTCACCACCAGCGATGATAGTGGGAATTTTTTTCGATATTACAAAACTCAATCGCTACGGCAGACGTGCTTAGACATCAAGGATCTTTACCTCTCCCTAGGCCTTGTGTCCTTGAAGGTTATAGACTTAGGGATTTTGTACATTTCCCTTATCCCCACTAAGTCCCATTGAGTGATTTGAGATGAATCTTCGGCTCTTCTAGGAAATGTTATTCACGCGGCCACATGTCACTACACCAAAAAGGCTAAATTGGCACCCTTTTGCCGGCCAACCTTGTCACGGCCATTGACCATGATAAAAAAACGTGCGTTTTTTGTCACGGTCAATGATCGTGACAAGGCTGTGAAGAGACGGTCAAGGACGGTACAATTTCGTCAGTAAAAAAGGCCCTACGCTTTCTTTTTTCCCACCGTTTTGGTTTTCCCTCTCTTTCTCTCTCTAAGCGATTTCGAGCTCTCTCTCTCTCCCTCTCTCTCTAAGGTATGTTTTTTTCCTCACTTTCTCTTTCATTTCTATATGCGTGTGTATATATGTGTGTGATGGTGTGTGGTGGGGGGAGGGACTGGGGGCTAGGGAGGGGAGAGACAGGGGGCTGGGTGGGGGGGTAGGGGGTGGTGGTGGTGTGTGTGTGTGTGCGCGTGTGTGGTGGGGTGAGGGGGCAGGGGTGGTGGGGTGTATGTGTGTGGGGGGGCTGGTGTGTGCGTGTGTGTGTGGGAGCGGGGGTGGGGTGGTGTGTGTGCATGTACGTGTGCGTGTGTGAGGTGGGGGAGGGGGTGTGGTGGTGGTGGGGGTGTGGTGGGGCAATCTCAACAATTGAAATGGACAAATTGATTAATAAAATATGTATTGCCCCTTTCATAGCAAGTAGGATTGCCCCTCATTAACAGAAAATTGTTGAGATTCGAAATAACTTTAATTGTATAGCTTCAATAAAATAAATTGTATAGCTTTAATTGTAACTTTATTGTATAGTTTTATATGAAAGTAAATTAATAATTAGTGCCCATTTCATATGAAAGTAGGATTGCCCCTCATTGTAAATTAGTAAATTAATAATTGTATACTTTAATTGTTAGTTTAATTGATGAAATGAATTAATTGAGTAGATGAATTAGAAGGAGTAAAGGATACACATTTGTTGTTGAGGTTGGATTATACATGATTAATTTTGTAATATGCAGAAAATATGAAGCCTGTGAGAACAATAAAAGACGAAAAATAATGGTACAATCAGACAACGAATTTAGGTTGTGGTTGACACAAGAGGTAATTATAATGAAAATGGCTATTATATAACGTTACATTACACTCAAATTTTACAACTAATATAATTAATTTATCTATATTCTCAGCTTTTAAAGACGCGTGATGCGACATCAAGGTTTGCTCGTCTAGACACTGGACCCTTGTTCGTGGCACAAGAGTACAAAAAGTATCGATTGAACGGTTAAATTTTTGGCGCCAAAGTGTACAAGGAATGTACCAATGTACAGAACTCGAGAATTTCATACAAGGCTCTTACTTTCTTTCGAGAGAGCGCAAAAGATAAAAATCTCGTTGAAGCTGAAATGACTTACTATGGTGTAATTCGAAATATATTTGAATTTGATTATATAAGCTTCAAAGAGGTTATATTTTACTGTGACTGGGTAAGAGTTGAGGATAAAAATGCTTGTAAAGTTGATCCTGTCACCAATTTGATCATGGTTGACTTTTCCAAGTTGAAGAGCAATGACCACGTGAGCGATGAGCCGTTTATTTGTGCATTTCAAAAATTTAACCAAGTGTTTTACTCGGAGTATATCAACAATGAGCCGTGGTCAATTGTCCAACACGCGCCAAAGCGTCTAAATAGTAGTGTGGATGACTTGACTGCTCCCACTGAATATCAATCCATTTTTTATGATAACCCGAATTTTAAACAATTTTTCAATTTGTAATAAATATTCCAATTTGTACCGAAACATCCATTTTTAATGCTTTTAATTGATTTGCAATTTATCATTTTCACTCTTATGTAGTGTGCGTCTGTGTGGGCAGTAGGGGTGGGGGTGGGGATGTTTCACTCTTGTACATATTATGAGCTAGATGCTGTTGTTTTGGAATTCAGAATTGAGGTGTTTAACAGTAACAGTTCATTTTTATTTGTAGTAATTGTACATATTTGCATGTCTTCTTTTAATTCATTTTGATATGTACTAATAACATTTTTTTACAGCAAATGTATCCTTCAGGTATTAAGACGGGGATGATGATGCTGGTTATGATGATGTCATCTGGGCTCGGTGGGAGTGGAGGCGACGAGGGCTCCTCGGCCTCTAGTCTAATATGGCAAATTGGGGATGGCCATCGAGAACAAGTCGGGGCTATTAGCGAGATCCCTCGAGATGGTAGAGACGATTATCGACCCGGGGTACATTAGTTGTAAGGAGGTTCCATATGAGATCAAGTTAGCTGTTTGGGTGGCACTACAGGTACAGTATTTATATTTATTTTTATATTTATTTTTATATTTATATTTATATGAATATGAATATGAATATTTCAATTTCAATTTCAATTTCGATTTCAATTTCATTTTATATTTATATTTATATTTATTTGCAACTAACATTGTATTTGTTGGACATGAACAATTCATCCTGGATCCAAAGCTACGCGATTTCGTCTTGGAGCAGTTGAGGGAGCAACACAAGACGTGGAAGAAAAATATGCGGACCCGGTATTTTGGGAAGAAACGAGAGTCCATTATCCAAAGGCGTGAATCCGTCCCGCCGAAGGAGCCGATCTCATTGGCACAATGGCAAAGGTTCATTGACAATGAGATCGGGGAGCGACAATTGGCATCTCGCCAATCGGGAAGGGAAAACTGGGCAAAAAATACGGACGTGCACTACTCTGGCCGGACGTCTTACGCCGAGGTGGAGCATAGGATGATGGTAAGATTTAATTTTTCTATAACTACATAAAGTATATTATTCTGCATTATTTTACTTTGCGGGGCCGATACTAATTTTACTTTATTTTATTTCAGGGGACACGGAGTGGCCCTGGGGGTAGGCCACACAGGCTCGATACTTATGTGGCTATTCAAACGAAGAAGGGGAAGAACAAGGACGTGTCCCCAAGTGTCGCGGACACGATTGTAAGTAATCCGACTGTTTACTTTTTGTTAATTATGTTATAATTTTTTAATTTACTTATTTTACTAATCATGTGCTTTTTGTCATTTCAGGCAAAGCTTAAGGAAGTGCATGAGTCACAGTCTGATGCCAAAAAGGCATCTTTGTCAACAGACGCACTCAGCCAAGTGCTTGGCTCTGACCACAAGGGAAGGACAAGGGGGGTGAGCTCATGGGTGGCCAAATCTAGGATCATTGAATTGGAGATGAGCGATAACGGGTTGGCTCAAATGGTGGATTCACATGACGCGAAGCTGTCCCTTTTGGAGGCGATGGTCCTGGATATGTTCTCATTCGTGAAGTGTTTATTGGGAAAAAATCGTAAGGGGAAAGGGAAGGAGAAGGTGGCGGAGGAGGAGGTGCGGGAGGACGAGGTGTGGAAGGGAGAGGACGAGGATGTGGACCTCGCTGCTTCATCATCGACACGTGCGGACTTTGATGATCCACTTCCCTATTTGGCTCACATCAACAGACCGATGTTGACACTTGGTTGGCCGAGCATGTTTATAATGGACATATTTGATGGTCAGCAGATAGGGCGGGGGTTGAGGGACTCAAATATCGTCCAGGGTGCACTAGTTCATGGACGTGAGCTTCAAGACATCGAGTCCAAGGTGCTCGTCATGCATGTGATGCTCGAGAAGGAGAACTCCCCATTGTGGTTGCGCGAACAATGCGGCACGATGTATATTAGTGGGTGTGTTAATTCGTATATCGTGTGGCCTACTCACCTCCTCAG
Organism: Sambucus nigra; assembly: GCA_949130495.1. Classification (NCBI taxonomy): domain Eukaryota; kingdom Viridiplantae; phylum Streptophyta; class Magnoliopsida; order Dipsacales; family Adoxaceae; genus Sambucus; species Sambucus nigra. Next base: position 68,051,453 of record OX422218.1, on the reverse strand, counting down.
AGTTAACCATACCCCAGACATTTAGTGACATTGTTTTAAGTTCGAATTGAATTGTTTTGAGGTTGAATTGAATTGTTTTAAGTTGTTACATTTGAATTATATTTGGATTATATGGTGATGCATATTCTCTCTATTTTGAATGCATATTTGCATAATCTCTAATTTTTTTGGATATATGATGTTTGAACAGGTACAACGTTGCTATAATAGGTATAAATATACTACTGGGCAGTGGCAGTGACCATACTGCCCAGAATTGTCACGGTCATTGACCGTGACAAGTCTTTGACAAAGAAAGTTGTCACGGACATATCACGATCATTGACCGTGACAGTTTTTTATGGAATGTCAGGGTCCTTAATCATGACAAAACTTATCACGGTCAAGGACTGTGACAATTATAATGAACTTGTCACGATCAATGACTGTTGATGTAAAAAATTAGATCACTCTAATTATTCAATCACAGATAAATAAATGAGACAAAGAATTTTGAAGTGGTTCAGCCTTATAAGAATGGCCTACGTCCACTGTTATGTTATTGCTGAGTGTTTTTGGGAATTCTCGATTACAAGTTCTATCAAGAAATTCCGGTCCCTTTACAATGAGGATTGTATAATGTATTTATAGCCCTGAGGTTGTAATATGAAAGGGTAATACATTAAATGATGTATATATGAAAGGGCAATACATTCAATGCCCCTTAAGTGTGTGCGTCTGAATGATAAGCACTTAATGAACAGTCAAACTATTGGTTATCCTGCTATTAAAGCTTTGTTCGAGGTGCAGCTCGGACCGCCTGAGTTGCTCGGACCACCTAAGCTTCTCGGTGTTTATGAGTTCCTCGGGGAATTCTTATTTCTCGGAGCGTCTGAGTTCCTCGGGGAAGCAGTGTTCCTCGTTGTAGTGTGGTTCCTCGGAGCGTGTGAGTTCCTCGAAAGTATTTATTGTTGCCATGTAGATTGCCACATGTCATTATTTAATTGAGCCATGTCAGCAGACTAAATTTGGTATCAACAGAAGCCCCCAATGTTTCATAGTTCGAAATTTGAGGAGTATGGAACATCCTTTCTCGGAATATGGTAGCTTTAAATGGTCTTCCTGATTTTTAGGAGTGTTTCCCTTGTATTTATTTCTCCTTCCAAGTTCGTAGAATCAGGCTTTTTGAATTTCTATGCCTACTTCGATTCTCGCACCCCTTTTCATCTTTTTAGCCGCCGGTAACGTAATCGTCTCTTTTTGTAATCATTACTTTTCCTTTTCCCAAGGTAGAGTATTTAAACGCTGCAGAAAATCCCATCGTCTTCTACATTTTCAAATTTGTATCTTCGAGTTTTTCGTCGTCTCTTTCTCTCCTGTGTATTCATCTCTTCCATCGTTCGTTGTCATCAGTTCCACTCTTTTTCTGTAAGATTTTCTTCCTTCTTCTTCATTTCTTTTATTCATCATGGTTTACCCTGTTAAAACTCTTGATAAGTTTCGCTCTGACTTTTCTATTCCCTCCTGGGTTGTTCTGGAAGAGCTTTCTGAGCCTTCTGATTATTTCCGTTTGGCTGAGGGACATTGGTTTCCCAGTCTCTTTATTGCTGAGTGTGGATTTTTTTTTCCACCCAATCCTTTATGTCTGGAATTTTGTCAATATTTTGACGTTGTTCCTACAAGAATAGCCCCCAACACATGGAGAATAGTTAATGGGGTTTATAGGTTAAATCAAATCCATGGAACTCGCATAGGAATTCCTGAGATTATGTTTTGTTATAGATGGGCAGTTGGTGATAACACCTTTTATTTAAAAACTAGAATGTTAAATAGGGCTTTAGTGGTCAATCTCCCGGATGCCAATAGGGATTATTTTGAACATGGGGTTGTCATAAAAAATTGGCAACATGCTCCCTTATCTGGAGATGAAGTTTATCAGGGTTCCAGATGCCCTCCTTATGGCAATGGGATAGGTTATTTTTATTTCATTTTATTTATTTTGAAATCATGCTTCTTTTGTGTTTGATAAAATGTGCCACTGATATTTCAATGTTTATTTATTTATTTGCAGTTGACAGTAAAAGAAAGTGTCCAAAGGAAGCAGACGTTAACATAAGACACTTGAAACTTATCTGGAGTCTGCATCAATCTGTTGCCGATGAGAATATTAGGTCGGCTTCATATCTACTGCAATACAAGAGCTACACCACCTCTTTTACTGCTCGTCCAGTAATAAGTGAATCAAAGCCAGTACCAGCTTCCACCAATTCTTCGCCTAAATCTCACGTCCCTTTAAGCGAAAGGATGAAGAAGAGAAAGACCTCCCACCCTTTTCGAGAAATCTGCCTCTGGTGCTGGAGAGGCAAAAAGAAGTAAGGTTGATGTCCCAGGGGAGGGGACAAAGAAAACTGATGCGCCTTCCTCGGCTGCTGCTGTTGTGAAGGTTATAGAGAAGCCCGCAGTGGCTCCGAGTAGGTATGCTTCTCGTAGAGAGGTGATTGTAATATCACTGACCAAGGGTTCTTCCTTGGTTGAATCTATTCCTGTTCCCCCGAGGAGGCTGAAGAAGAGCTCCTCGGTCAATTTGGCTGACACCATCACTCAGCCCCCAACCACTGGAACTGGGGTTCCTACTTTTGTTCCCCCGAGCTCTGCCATGAGCTCGGTAAAGTCTTGTATCATTCCCGAGGTCCAAGGTACTGAAGAAAACCTTACTCGGGACATGGTCACTTCGTTAGCTGCTCGCCACCTTGCTTCTGTAAGTCTTCTTACTTTGAACTTTTCATATTTACCTTGTCATTTCTATTTCTGACATGCTTTCTTTTTCTTTTCACAGTTGACGAGCTGCTTCAATATAATTCTGAAGAAGGATGAAGCAATTAAAGCTTCGAGCTCCTCATCTGGTGTAGAGGAGGCTCTGGTGGGCCTGACGAGGTCTTTGGAAGATTCTCGCCAAAAATATGTTACTAATAAGGCAATCTGGGAGAAGAAGCTTTCCTCCACTGAGCAGGATAAAACTCAGGTCGTTGAAGTCTCCAAGGAGTTGGAGAAGAGAATATAGGATTTGGAGGGGAAAAATAAAGAGCTCGACGAGAAGCTCAAGAATACTGGAGAGCTAGAGAATAAGCTCAAAGTTGCTGAAGAGGAGTTGTCTCAACTTCGGGAGGTAAATCTGCAGAAAGAGGAGGTTGAGAGAAAACTAAAAGCTGCTGATGACCTGCTGTCCGAAAAGCTTTCCTCGAAAAAGTTGAAAAGGAAACTGGCTGTGAAGAAGTCCTTCAGCGCTGGCTGGGACAAGGGGTGGAACAAGGGATTGGCTGCCATGGTGTCGCAAGTGGACTATGGCAGCCTCAAATACTTTAGGGATGGATGGGTTGCTGCTCTTCAGGAGATGAAAGTGGATGAAAATTCCGAACTCTTTCAGTAACACATCCCTGGTCCCCCTCCAACTCCTGAAGACTTAGAAGAGGACGAAGCTGCCTCCGAAGAGTCTTCTATGGTGATGGGAGATCATCCCCCAGCCATCCAGCCTGCTGCCGAGGAACTTCAGTAAATCGTTACTTCTTTCGAGAAACTGTTGGCGCTCCCCGAGCAACTCTCTACTCCCTCCGAGCAACCTACTTCCTCGTCCCAGCCTCCCGAAAAGGTTTTGGGAGACAAGGAAAAGGTGTAGAGTTGTTCGGGTTTATCTTTATATTTTTCTTTTGTCAATTGTAACCCAACACATGTAATTATGAACTTTATGATCTAATAAAACTTGGATTTTTTTGCATACTATTGTCTATTTTCTATTCATACTCTGCTTGTACTTCTTATTGATTATTGGTTTTTCTTTCTCTACTAGTTTCTGGCCAGGATGGAATTACTATCTGCCCATGATACAAAGCTGTTGCGATAATGTAATGAATACTTTAAGGCTGGTCACACAGACCTGAGTGCAACATAAGTCGTCGACATCCTCGGCCAAGATGCTTCAGAACAGGCAGTTGAAGCATACCAATATCTGAAGTGTCTTCTTGATCGAGCTGTGGCCAATAATGTGGCCGATTATGATATGATCGAGGATCTCCAAGGCACCCTCGAAGACCTTCAGCTATAATACAAAGAATCCACTGCCCTGTTGCATGAAGTATACGAGAAGAAGTACCAGCAGATCATTGCCGACAAGGGCTACGAGAAGCTTTTTGCTGTCTATGATGTAAGGGAGAGAACCCTAAAGGGTGAGGTCGAGGAGTGCAGACAAATCGCTGAATTGCTAGAGCAAGAGAACAACAACCTGCAAAGGGAGATGTCACAATTGAAGTCTCCAGCTTCCACTTCAAAAGCCTTAATCCCAGTGACTGATGAGGGATTCTCATTCTTGGAGGTCGAGAACGCCAACTTGAGGGACGAGTTGGAAACCTTGAAAAGGTCTGGCCCTTCTTCTTCTTCTCGGGGACGAGCAAGAACACCTCGGGGACGAGCAAGAGCAGCTCATATTCTTATTGAGGAACAGAGGACTCAGTCTGCCTTAGAGAACCAAGCTTTCCAGTTAATGGCGAAGAACCAGGCGTTGGTTGAAATGTCAAAGAAGATCAGGGACCTGGAAGAGCAGCTCTCCGGGCAAAAATCTGCTTTGGAGAACAAGGAACTTTTTAACAAAAATCTCCACGAGCAGCTGGAGAGGCTAACATATCAGTTCCACAAACAGCCCAAGGAGTTCTGGATGGCTGGATACAATGAAGCGCTATACCATTTGGACGATCGTATCCAGAATGCCAATAATGAGGGCTACAAGCAGGGATGGTTGAATGCCTTAGGTGTGCTGCAACTCGAACAGGGTCATTACCTGTAGGACTACCATGATCCCGGGCTGCTCGATTCACCTGTACCACCGTACAAATTGGATATGAGTTGGATTCCTACACGGGCCATTCCTCGGACCTTGATTTCAAAGTATCTCGGTGACTACAATCTCCATTCAAAAGTCGACATATCTCGTCCCGAGCATCTCCTAGATCGACCATCCGTGATGAATATCAGGATGTTGAAAGATCTCAACTTCATAAATTCTCCTCTGGCTTTAAATGATCCGCCTGCTGGCGAGGAACCTGTGCCAAAAGCAGAGGGGAAAAGACCAGTAGAATAGGAATTTTGATGTAGTAGTTAGTATACATTTCAATGTCAATGTAACTTTCATTTCATTATCAATGTAATTTATTTTGAATTCAATGAAAGACTTTCATTTTCATTTGCAATCTTAATTGCTATTGTCTTGTAAAACACTTTATATTTGCGCATGCATATCTGTTAAAAAGATAACAATATTGTGTAGTTTGTCGATCAACTTATTGTCGAATAGCTTGAATTTATGTTAGTCATTTGGCAAAAACAATATTTTTTTTCTCGACCAACTTAGTAATAATTACGAGTATAAAAAACGTTGCTCCATCACTTAATAAAGTTACGAGTATAAAAAATGTTGCTCGATCACTTAATAAAGTTACGAGTATAAAAAATGTTTAAAATATTTCCGACCAACCAAGGTCGTTAAATTTTACTTGTCGACCAACTACAGTTAGTGGGTTTTATCCCTGACCAGCCATAGTTAGTAAATTTTTCTCTTAAATGTTTCCGACCAAGCAAGGTCGGTACATTTTCCTTGTCGACCAACTACAGTTAGTGGGTTTTTATCCCCGACCAGCCATAGTTAGTCTTTTTGAAATAATTTTACCTCCCGACCAACTCAAGTTGACATTTTCGAGAATATATTTACTTCCTAACCGACATAAGTTGGCATTTTTAGGAATACTTTTATTTCTCGAGAAACACATAATTTTATTTCTAGTAGGAATACAAGTTTTACTTACCGGAGGAATAGAAGTAGCTTTACTTCCCGAAGGAATATTGGTAGCTTAACTTCCCGGAGGAATATAGGTAGCTTTACTTCCCGGAGGAATATTGGTAGATTTACTTCCCGGAGGAATATAGGTAGCTTTACTTCCCGGAGGAATATTGGTAGCTTTACTTCCCAGAGGAATATTGGTAGCTTTACTTCCCGGAGGAATATAGGTTTCTCGACCAACCTTAGTTGGCATTTTCGAGAAAAAATTTGAGTAGTCTGAGCTTTGCCGAGTTTTTCCCCGAGTAGTGTGTAGCACTAGTATTCCCCAAAAAACTTTCAATAAAAAGAAAGAACTCGACGGAATATCTTCATTTTATTCATCACTGATAGTAATTGCGTAGGTGCTCTGCGTTCCATGCATTCTTAAACTCTTCCCCTTCTAAAGTTGTTATTCGGTAAGTTCCTGGTCGAACAACTTCTGTAACTTGGTATGGTCCATACGAGTTTGCCTCCAGCTTATTGTGTTTTTGAATTACTTTCTTCAGCACATAGTCTCCTTCTTTCAGGTCGCACTTCTCCACTCTCTTGTTGTAGAACAAAGTTGTTCGCTGCTGGTAAGCAGCATTTCTAATGGCTGCTTCTTCTCTAACTTCCTCGAGCATGTCTAAATCCAATCTTCTCATTAAGTCGCTGACAGGGGAATTGAAATTCAGTACCCTATGTGTTGGGAGGCCCAACTCGGCAGGTATCACAGCTTCACTTCCAAACGCCAGCATATATGGTGATTCTCCAGTTGCTACTCGGGGAGTAGTTCGGTAAGCCCAAAGTACTGACTGTAACTCGTTGATCCAGTTTGCTTTTGCATCATCCAATCTTTTCTTCAAACCATTCAGCAGCGTTCTGTTTGTCACTTCAGTTTGTCCATTGCTTTGAGGATGTCCTAGTGCTGAGTGGACCTTCAAAATATTTGACTGATGACAATAGGCAGCGAACTCCTCGTTATCAAATTATGTTCTGTGGTCTGTGATGAAAGCATGAGGAAGACCATATCGACAAATAATGTTTTTCCAAACAAATTGGTACACCTTCTCGTACGTCATATCAATGAGTGACTCAGCTTCTACCCACTTAGTAAAATAATCCACAACGACGACGAGGTATTTGAACCTTCCTCGGGTCGTTGGCAGTGGCCCAACCAAATAAATTCCCCACATGGCAAATGGCCAAGGGGAAGTTATGGGTGTCAACAATGCTTGTGGAGTTCTTTGGATAGAGGAAAATCACTGGCACTTGTCACACTTCTTGGCATAGGCTATACAATCAGCCCTCATCGTTGGCCAGTAGTATCCCTGCGTCATCACCCTTTGCAAAAGCGTCCGACCTGCTATATGGGCTCCACAGGACCCTTCATGGATCTCTTCAATCAATTCTTTCACCTCGAAGGGATGTACACATCTCTGTAAACCCGCCATAATTCCTCGTCTATAAAGAATACCGTTAGTTAATACATACCGAGCAGCTTTAAACTTTAATTTCTTGGCTGCGAGCTTGTCAATTGTTAATTCTCCCTCCTCAATGTATGCCCTGATTGGATCCATCCAAGATGGTCCTAAATCAAGGGTAATAAAGTTCATCGTCAGATCTTCATCTATACTCCGACCAGCTAAAACTTCAATTGGGATTGTTCGTCGTAGCTCGGTGCGAGTAGCTGATGCTAGTCGAGCTAGGGCGTCTGCTCTCGCATTCTCCATTCTTTGTATTCTGACCAGCTGAATAGCAGCAAAATCTGACACCAGCTCCTTTGCCTTTGCATGATATCTGATCTTTAATTCTCCTCTAACTGCATATACTCCCAACATTTGATTTACAATCAATTGAGAATCATTGAAGACAATAACCTGCTGCGCTTCCATAATTTTTGCCAAATTAAGACCTGCAATCATGGCCTCATACTCAGCCTCATTATTGGAAGCTTTGAATTGGAAACGTAGGGCGTATTCCATATAGACTTCGTCCGGAGTGCTCAAAACTATCCTTGCCCCACTGCATATAGTGCAAGATGAGCCATCTATATATAACCTCCATATAGGTAACTCGTCTTCAAATTTCTGATCTGTCAGAGTTCCTCGATGAAATATTTATTGCTTCCTTTCATCCTCCCCTGATATTTCTTGCTCCTCGTCGATCATCTTTTCTTTCCCTTTTACCAACCGGAGTTGGTCTGAGCTCGAATTTAATGTTCCTGTAACATCTACTTGCTCTTTTACAAACCGGAGTTGGTCCGAGCTAGTATTTGTTGGTCCTGTAACATCTACTTGCTCTTTTACCAACCGGAGTTGGTCCGAGCTAGTATTTGTTGGTCCTGTAACATCCACAGGTTGATCAGCGAGCTACTTTTGCTCCTCGGGGGTATCAGGATAAGTGAACTCTGCTATAAAATCTGCTACAGCCTGCCCTTTCAGCGATGCTCTGGGTTCATAAAGTATATCATATTCACCGAGATCTATTGCCCAATAAATCAATCTCCCTGATTTTTCTAGTTTATGAAGGGCTTGCCTCAATGGCATATCGGTATATACTACTATGGTATGAGCCTGGAAGTATGGCCTCATTCTCCTACTCGCCTCAATCAACACCAGTGCTAACTTTTCCATCCTTGGATATCGGATCTCTGCTTCTCAGAAGGCCTTACTCGTATAGTAGATTAGTTTTTGTACTCCATTCTCCACTCTGATCAACGCCGAGCTAACTGCATTCTCCGATACTGCTAGATACAAGTATAATTTTTCTCCCATCACTGGCCTGGATAGCAGTGGAGGTGCTCCCAAATATTTCTTCAAGTCTTGAAAAGCCTTCTCACATTCATCATTCCACTCAAAAGTCTTTCGGAGTGTCTTGAAGAATGGGAGACATCTATCAGTTGTTCGTGACACAAATCTGTTGAGTGCTACTACTCGTCCTGTGAGACTCTGTACTTACTTCTTCGTCGTTGGAGATCGTAGCCCTAATAGAGCTTTGATCTTTTCAGGATTTGCTTCAATGCCTCGTTGATTGACAATGTACCCGAGGAACATGCCTTCTCGTACTCCAAATATTCACTTCGTCGGGTTCAGCTTCATTTGATATTTATCCAGTTGATCAAAAGTCTGGCTTAAATCAACTAGATGGTCGGCAGCTTTCTTGCTTTTTGTCAGCATATCATCAACATAGACTTCCATATTGCAACTGATTTGTTCAGCAAAGAACTTGTTCATCAGCCGCTGATATGTTGCACCTGCTTTTTTCAAACCAAAAGGCATAACATTATAACAATAAGTTCCCCTAGGGGTAATAAAAGAAGTACTTTCCCTGTCTTCAGTTTTCATTTTGATCTGATTGTAACCAGAATAAGCATCCATGAAGCTCAGCAGCTAGTGCCCCGAGGTAGCATCCTCCAGTTGATCAATTCGGGGCAGTGGAAAGTGATCCTTTGGGCATGCTTTGTTGAGGTCGGTGAAGTCTACACACATCCTCCACTTGTTGTTTTTCTTTTTTACCATTACCACATTGGCTAACCAGTCTGGATATTTAACATCTTCAATGAAGCAAGCTTTCTGGAGTTTCTCGACTTCCTCCTGTATAGCTTGATTCTTCTCGGGACTGAATACTCTTCTTCTCTGCTTCACAGGCTTGATCTCCTTATTCACATTGAGTTCGTGACATAAGAAATTTGGGTCTATCCCAGGCATATCTTCATGACTCCACGCGAAAGTTTGCTTTCTACTTCGTAGGAAAGTTATCAATTCCTGTTTTAGCGAGGCTTCCAATGACGAACCTACTTGAGTAGTTCGTTTAGGGTGCTCTTCGTCTAGGATGATGTTTTCAGTAGCTTCCACCACTTGACCCTTCACGAATTGCGACTCATCCCTAGGATCCAATGTTTCAATTTCTTCACCTTCATCCACTTAATAGGTAGTAGTCTTTTTCCTTGATTCCTCCAGTTCTTATTGCTCGGCGGATGAATAATAGCATTCCCGAGCTACTTTCTGATCACCTTTCACAACTCCTACTCTAAAATTTGTTAGAAATTTTAAGCACTGATGCACTGTAGATGGTACATCCTCGAACTTCTTCAATCCTACTCTTCTCATGATGATATTGTATGATGATTGAACATTCTTATCCATCACAAAGAAGTGTATTCTTTCTGTTCGACAAGCAGGCCATGTACCAATGAATATATCCAACTTGATCGTCCCAAGTGGAAAAACTTTCTCGCCAGCAAAACCGAGGAGGGGTCTATGATAAGGTTCCAGTTGAGATAGCTTTAGATTCAAACTGTCAAAGCACGAGTATAACATGATGTCTGCCGAGCTACCATTGTCTACCAGTACTCTTGAAATCATTACCTCCTTCACTCTCATCTTGATCACCAGTGGGTCATCATGAGGATATAGAACACCTGCCATGTCATTATTTGAGAAACTAATGACCAATTTCTCTTTGTTCACCTTTCTTGGGCGATCCTCCTCAGCTAGATTTATTCGCTGAATGTACGAGCAAGCTTGAGCCTCACAAAGGTAAGATTTTCTCTCGGCAGTAAGGTCTCCTCCTCCTGCATCTCCACCTATTATAACATTACAGTCAAATGACCCAAAGCGTATTGAAAATACCTCACGTTCTGGCTACCTTGGTCTCTTGGGAAGATCGGGGTCGTCTTCTGGATCAACTTCATTATTTCTTTTCTTGTTCTCCTCTGCTCGACAAAGAGATCTAGACCTCTCTCTTGCTCGGTCGTTGTTTCTTCTTTCGTTTCCTCGATCAACATACTTTGACAGCTTTCCTCGTCGGATGAGTGTTTCAATTTCATTTTGAAGAGCTATGCAATTCTTGTTCATATGGCCATGATCTTTATGGAACTCGCAATACTTCGCCTTATTCCTCTTGTCAGGGTCTGCCTTCATTTTCTCTGGCCAGTTTAGTTCCTCGTTGTTCTTGATTTCTTCTAGAACATGGTTGATATCCTTCTTCAAAGGAGTATAATTATCATATTTATTCATTACGTCCCATACCGACCTAGTTTTTGAATGTTTGTCATTACCATTGTTCTTGTGCTCTTTCTTCTTAGCTTTATCACCTTCCACCTTGGTTTCTTTAGCATCCATATTCTTCTTCGCAGCCATAGCCTCCTCGGCATTCATAATCTTGGACGCTTTTCCCATCAGGTCTGACATGGTTCTAGGTGGATCTTTGGCCAAAGTGTAGTATAACTTGTTCGGTAGTAGTCCACTCATCAAGGCGGTAATCGCTGTCTTCTCCTCATAATCAATGACTTCCAGTTTCTCGTTATTAAAACGAGTTATGTAATCTCTGGTACTCTCACCAGCCTTTTGTCTAATACTTAACAAATGTGCTACTCGTTTAACTGGCTTTGCCCCAAAACAGAAATTTCCAATGAATAACTCGGCCAGTTGAAGAAAAGTTGAGATCTTACCCCGAGGAAGATTATTATACCATATTTGAGCAGATCCGGTAAGAGTTTCCGAGAATGCCCTGCATCTCATCTCATCTGGGATAGTATAGATGTCGGCTGCAGCTTGGTATTGTTCTATATGAAGGACATGATCAGTTTTTCCATCATATTTGGGGGTCACAACAGGTGCTTTGAACTTTGATGGTGTTGGAAAATCTACAATTGATTGGACAAAAGGTGTTCCTCGAACAAAGGTTCGTTGTAGAGGGTTCTTGGCCTTAGCCATTTCCCCTAATATATCCTCCAGCCTTTGAATAGAACATTTCCATGCATCATTCCCTTCCTCGGGCCTATTGGTTCGAGCAACTGATCGCGTCGAGGTGGCTTCCTGAGATCTATCTTGACGAGTAGCTGGTTGCGACTAGGCAGATCCTTCCTTTAAATCTGATGGTCATCGAAAACTCCTCGATGCGGCCTTAGGAGGACTTTTACTCCTTCTAGGTCCTAATCGATTAAAATGTGATACCCTGCTTAATCTTTCTAGCGCACTAGTCCTTTCTGGAGAAAGAGTGATACGTTGTTCTGTATCTGTGGCTCGCACTGATGAAGTTCGTCCAGGTTGATAAGAAAAATCTCAGATTCCTCATTGCGATATGAATTGGTACGCCTAGTACGTGAGGATGGTGCACGGGTGTTTCTTTGAATACTCTGCAGTCCTGAATGGGTTGGTGCACCGCCATAGAGGGTTTGTATGAGTTGCCGTATTGTTTCTTACATGACGGTCTGGCCCTGAGCCAGATTTGTCATTATTCCAGCCAGATCTGGAATATTTGGCGGAGCAGATGGATTTGAAGGGGTCCCAACGTTTCGATTGCTGGATTCTGGAATATCAGCCATTTGTGATGGATCGCTTTTGGTGAAAAACGATATTACCAGTCATTTCCCACAGACGGCGCCAATCTATTGATGTAAAAAATTAGATCACTCTAATTATTCAATCACAGATAAATAAATGAGACAAAGAATTTTAAAGTGGTTCAGCCTTATAAGAATGGCCTACGTCCACTGTTATGTTATTGCTGAGTGTTTTTGGGAATTCTCGATTACAAGTTCTATCAAGAAATTCCGGTCCCTTTACAATGAGGATTGTACAATGTATTTATAGCCCTGAGGCTGTAATATGAAAGGGTAATACATTCAATGCCCCTTAAGCGTGTGCGTCTGAATGATAAGCACTTAATGAATAGTCAAACTGTTGGTTATCCTGCTATTAAAGATTTATTTGAGGTGCATCTCGGACCGCCTGAGTTGCTCGGACCGCCTAAGCTTCTCGGTGTTTATGAATTCCTCGGGGAATTCTTGTTCCTCGGAGCGTCTGAGTTCCTCGGAGCGTCTGAGTTCCTCGGGGAAGCAATGTTCCTCGTTGTAGTGTGGTTCCTCGGAGCGTGTGAGTTCCTCAGAAGTATTTATTGTTTCCATGTAGATTTCCACGTGTCATCATTTAATTGAGCCATGTCAGTAGACTAAATTTGGTATCAACAATGACCGTGATAAGTCCGTGATAAATAAATTTTCTTGCCCAGAATTGTCACGATCATTGACCTTGACAAGTTGAACTTTTCAAGGTCAAAGACCGTGACAATTCGGCAGATTTAGTGTAGTGTGTAATTGATTAATAAATAGACATGTGGAATTGGTTGAGGCCCAAGGATTTTATTCAATGTTCAAATGAAGAAAAACATAAGTACCGATGATAAATATTGGTATGGGGTCTCATACCTTTGAAGGGGAAATATTTTTGGCAGACATTTTTTATGATGAAAAATTAGAGATGAGAGTTGTTTGCTTAGAAACTTTCAAGATAAATAAATTTTTACTGGAATGAATGGAAAGAAATGAAAGCCAACCCTATGGGATCCTTTATAGATCGTAAGTCGTGATGCTTCAATTCTTTCATTCCCAAGGCATGTTACATTAGTACACTCGACCACTTGCACAATCAATGCAAGCTCCTTCTCAGTGCAATATAATTATAACGAGAATATATGTGGTTAGTTTCATTCTTACCCCCAAATTTCATGGATAAATGTTTCCATTTGTAATTCTTGTAAAGATAAACAAGGAGATACTAATGATACCATAAATAAGTGTTGGTATTCCAAGGATCCTAAAACCCTATAACTGCCCAAGGTTAACCTTTGACCTTTTTCAAATCTCTAACAATATTTCAAGACCTCCATTGCCTTCAAAAAAGGATCAAAACAGTGTTGTAGGCCTTAACCACCTCCTCATTCTCCTTGAATTCTCAATCTTTTAACACATCTCTAAACTAAGCTCAAAAACTTCAATTATAGTGTCCCATCATCTCTAACATGCACATCATATGTTAGTGTGAAGATAAATGGACTCCAAAGGTCATATAACCCTTATCCCATAAAGGTATTATTAAACATACCTCAAGTTCATCTAAAGCTATACCAACAACAATTACATACCTCCTAGACGTCTGGTTGAACTCGTGCAGTTCTTTTATCAATAGGTGAAAAGGGCGACATTATTTTAAGTACTGCTTCCACTCAGATCTACCTAGATTGATGAATCCTATCCATATTCAATGAACCCATCCATGGCCTTACACCACCTACAAGACTTTCTACCACACTTTATCTTGGTACTATAACTGTCAGACCTCATAGGAAGCCCTGTCCGTACAGCTAGAGTCCACTAATTCTCTCTCTGAAAGAATTCATATATAGAAAAGTCTTGAGAATGGTTGAAGTCATGCCCAAATCATCGTACACAAGTTAAAATCAAGTATACAAAAAAATAAATGTTCTCTCATTATTATACATACTCTTAACCCACTGTTGTGAGTAGTTATTCATAGTCTCGATCATTTCAAACTATTTTACTCGTTGTATACCTTATTGAGCTCAACATTAATATGTAGGAACCCTTTGAAAAGTCCATAAGTTACTTTGTAAGGTCCTCTGAAATAATAAAATGGACCATAGGTACCTCATATTTTCTTTTCCAAAGCTTAAGAGGTCTCTTAGATTATAATAATCATTTTATGATTTAATATACACTTAAACACCCTTTGGAAATGGACGTAGCTTGCTTGACTATGGTTTGAACCACTATAAATATTTGTCAAACATTTTGACACATCTCCTCCTAACCTTTTTGTGGACCTGGGGGGGAGCACTTATTGGGTCTGAGGTCTCATACAATTTCAATATTCACTAAGTCACATGTTTAATGATAGGTATTATTGTAAATTATATGAGAATTTGGCCTAATTCCATAAAGAATATGAAACTAAGATTTAAATGTCAAGATTTAGAATTGAACCCTATATTAAATTAGAATCGTATCAAATCTGGTAGAAAACTTGTTTTATATATATATATATATATATATATATATATATATATATATATATATATATATATTAATTTGTGGTTAATTGTATGAAACTATGTGCTTTATTGGCTGCAGAAACTCTAAGATGAATTTTTAAATTTTTGGGTTCACTATAGAAGAATTGTTAGGCAAACTAGGACTACACGACTCGTCGGATGATATAGACTAGGTCCGGATCAATTTGAACCATGTATTTGTATATAGTTAAATTAGGAACGCGTGGGATATGGTTTTGTAATTTTTCAAATCTTTCATTAATATCTTGTGAATATTATCCTAATAGTGCGTAGGGCAGAAATTTTGGGTTGGTCATTTTTGGTTGAGTTTTGTGTTATGTTCGTTTGGAATGAAGATTGAGATGTTCAAGCGCGCACGCACTCGCGCGCGCGCGCGCGCACACACACACACACACACACACACACACACACACACATATATATATATATATATATATATATATATATATATATATATATATATATATATATATATATATATATATAAAGGTTTGAGTGTACTAAACCAATTATTATATTCGTAATTTGATTTTAGGGTTTTGGATGGGCATGGGTATAGTAGTGTTCCTTTTATCCTATGTGTAAACTATGATATATATATATATATATATATATATATATATATATATATATATATATATATATATATATATATACACACACACACTAGGGTATGCATGTGCCTGAAGGCACACTGATAATCGCAAAATGGAGAAAAAATTTAAAGTACGTAATTGCAGAAAGGAAAAAATTCCGTTCCCCCAGAAAACAAAATGACGTACATACATTTTTGGTGTTTCAATGCATCACCCTAAACCTAATCGTATATGCTATTCAATGATAATATGCCTAGTTTTTTTGCAATTGAAAAATTATATAGATAAATACTCACCCACTTAAGTTTATATAATATGCCTATGTGACAACCCGCTCAAAATAATAACAGGTGGCCAACCCTATACTACATTAAATCAGGTATCTCAGATGGCACAGTCTCAACATCAACTGACAATACGAATAATATAAGGCTAACTACCCGAAACTATTAAAAGCGAATTGTCAAAAATTTAAACCTTTTTATTCTAACAACAACAACAAAACCAGTAATGCAACATAACCAACAATATACATCTAACTATGATGAGTGATAAGTGCAAACTCCAATATATACAAGAGTGCAATACAATGTACAATAAAAATCTGAACAATGAAATACCCGAATATGCTGTCGGGTAACAGACAATACAATAATCTAAGAAATGAAATATAAAAGTGTTAATCTACAACACTTAAATACTAACTCAATATACAAACTGAATCCTAATCTAGATGTACAATAGATAGGAGTCGACTAAGAGAAAGTGCCGCAACAGTCCTGTACTGCCACAGCTCCACGAAAACACAGGATGGATGAACATCAATGGCATCCTTGCGGAGGAACACCTAAAGTAATACAATATATACATGGAGGAGAAAATATAAACGGGTCAGAGCCCGAGTTGAAAAACATTTTATAGCAAGTGTATTAAAATGAATAATAATTATAAATGCATTATTACAAGATTTAATGGAATCGTCCTCTCCATAAATCCATCTCACCTCTCGACTAGAGCGCGCACTAAACGTATGCATGTGATCTCCAAATGGATGCCCAATTATATTTAGGTAAGAGGATTCTAACTTAAACCCAATTGAAGTATTTAAGTGAAACCATCTAACCTATCACCCAATCTACATTTATTTCTATAATTTATAAATTATATACATTAACTTTAATGCAATAGTTATAGTTATCTTTATAATGTTCATTTGTTGAACATATAAAGTTGCATGATCCATCTCATAACCAAAACAACACAATACAACAACATTCTCATTTAATAGAATTTCATATATTCTAGTCATGCCCTCATTTGGCATGTAAACAGTATATATATTTTTATATGAGTTATTAGCATCAAGAGTTAAGGACTAAACTCCTCCCGATTCTTAACACAGCACTGCGTATCGTGCGTGGGACGTCTCGCCGAGGCGAAATCCAAACAAGGAATACCCCCGTTACACTACTCCTGACCGTATGGATCCTCGAGGTTCATTATGCCCTCAATGCATGATGCATGTAACCCAAGTTATTATCCAATTTTAATTAATTAATATTCCCAATTCTCAACAGTACACGTCGTTTCATGCGTGGGACGTCTCGCCGAAGCGAAATCCAAACAAGGAACCCCCCCCCCCCCCCCGTTACACTACTCCTGGAACTGTCGATTGTCGGGATAGGTGATATATATATATATATATATATATATAAGTATGAGCATTAAGGACTAACTTCTCCCCAATTTCCAACATTACACTGCGGTTCGTGCGTGGGACGTCTCGCCGAGGTGAAATCTAAACAAGGAACCCCCCCGATACACTAATCCTGGCAATGAAGGTCGTTGAGGTCGATTATGCCCTCAATATCCAAGTACAAGAACAAGCAATAATAACCATCCAACCGAGATGTAACTCGAAGGACGTAAGCTCACACGCTATCATCTTCTAGCAGCCCATATACGTAGCAAACTGGGGCCACCTAGTGGGGTTCAACGACACCCATCTCGTGATCAACTCATGCACACGACGTCCCAGGAGGAGGTCATAGCTCTTAACCGGCAAGTGAGAACGACACATACCCACGATTTCTCACCCCCAAAATAAATAAACGAATATCACATAATAATCACATGGACGACTATGACCTGGGGAATATCCACACCCTGCTCTTTGAGCCAGGATGCTCACCCTCTATGCACGTAACTTCCCAATGATAGCAAGGAGAGGGTATGTCTAACCATGCATATATACCATCATATAGGGTATACATACATCCCACATAATAAAGATATACCATCATATAAGGTATACCTGCCACATCATTTTCATTTTCATTATACGCCCATTGACGCAATTTGATTAACATCATTGTTTAGTATATCACTCTCTTTTTATACACTAACCGTCAAATCTCACACATTAACCGCACTTAGTATACATTATACTATTTCTCTCTTGAAGCTCACAAGTCGCTTCTAATAAAGAATTGTTTCTCAATTCTCTTTAAGTTAAGGATATTCTTTATCCTAATGCACCTCAATTAGCATTTCTCATTGTGTGAGATATCTCCCAAATCAATCATAAATAAGGATATTTCTATATCCATATGCACCTCAATTAGCATTTGTAATTCTCCAAATAAAATCCCCAATAAAAGTGGGCTTCCCCACTTAGAATATATCAAAATTTCTAATCGGTATTCCTCAAATTCAGTCAATATGACTCCAAAATTTCTTATAAGGGAAACTCACTAAAAGTCTCCAAAACATACACCAAATATCTCCTATAGAGGTCCCCAATCGATAACCTCGAACCAAACGGGATGAAATTCTTCTTAGAAAAACAATCCCACAAAAGCCCAATTTTCGAATCGATTCGGGCCAATTCTGAATTGATTCGGCCCAGCGAATCGATTCGGCCAAGAAGGCGAATCGATTCGGGTCATCAGACCTGGGACTCTATTTCAGGCCGAATCGATTCGACTGGGATTCGAATCGATTCGGTCACTCAGACCTGGGCACCCGCATATTTTCGAATCGATTCGGCTAAGGGGCCGAATCGATTCGTCCCTTCAGTACTCTCGAAAATGGCTACTTTTTAAGTAAGCTAAAATTCCAAAATTTGTTTTAATCATTTTCTCTTCATTTCTCTTCAACCCAATCACAAATATATCATTAATATTCATCCTAGAATATATATAAACCAATTTCTACCCTCAAATCAAAGATCTACATATCAAATCTAAGATTATACCCAAAAGTTAGGTTTTGATAAACTAAACCTAAAACTCATAAATTTCATCCACAAATCATGCAATAAATGGTACACAACAATTATTTATCAAGTTTAATCACTTACCTCGGGTTCGTAGGGTCTGAATCCGCCTTGAGATCGCGTATTGGCCGGAAATCTCCACTTTCTCTCTCTCTTCTCCTTCCTTTTCTTCTTCTTTCTTCTTCTCTCTTTCATTATTTCTTTTTCTCTTTCTCTCTTTGGAGAAATATCTCCCATAGGCGTAATAATCCCTAAATCCCAAGATACACATCTTTAAATGACAATACACACTTTAAATGACTCGGTGACTTTAATTCGAGTCAAACGGTCCTAAATTATTTTGAAAACTAAATAGACCCCAAGTACAGTCATTTCGACTTTCTCGACCCTTCCGAACACAACTACACCCTCAGAATCGCCATTCAGTACACTTTCTAAGGACTCCAAGTTTTGACCTCAAGTGCCAAATGTAATTATTCTCCAATAAAATATTATTTATTTCTCCCAAAATAAATAAATCATCACCTGCAAGACCTTGGGTTTTTACAAACTTCCCCACTTACAAAAATTTCGTCCTTGAAATTTTAGCTAAGCCTAATTCTCCAAAGCTCAACTAGTTCCTACTACACCCATCCTCACTAATCCTATCTCCAAATCTCTAACTTCTCACGACGAATTAATTTAATTTAATTTATTTTAAGTTGATTATGAGTGATATAAAACCAATTTCCACAACTAGGGTGCCCATACACCCTTTATATTTGAGCTTTATGCTCACAACAATCATAATGAGCCTTTATTTGCCCCCAAAGTTCCAAAATTCCATAGATATATAAAGTATACTAACATTTTATTAGTGTGAAAAAAATTTGAATGGCCCAAAGAAATAACTCCTCTCAATTCCAGATATTCGCCAATTTCGTGCGGGGGACGTCTCGCTAAAGAGAAATCCAAATAAGGAACCCTCCCAATACGCTACTATGAGGCGACATCGGGGATTGAGAGTTTGTTAAATCCGGACTAAAGTTTGAAAATATTTTGGGGAAAAATCATTTTGATATGGCCCAAGGCCTAGAAAAAGTTTTATTTTGAAAACAATTTATAAAAATATTTTGGTTTAAGTCTTACAATATTTACATAAAATGCCTTATGTCCCACACAAGGTCTTTTAAATCATCATACATATAACAATATGTAGCTCACAAAAATTAGCATAATTGTGAGCTAAACTTTTCCTGCGTCCCAAAAATCCACCATCTCAACTTTCAAACATAAACAACATCTTACATCATTTCAATATATTTCCATTTATCAGGCTCATCCATAACTGGAATACAACAATTATATAAATCTATCATGACTATATAAAAAGAAGTAGCTTATCATTACTACTTATCACACAAGAACCATTCTTACATTTCCCACAAGGTTTATAGCTCTTTTTTAGCACCTTGCAAATTTATCTAGTCTTACAAAAGATAATAACATAAGAGCCTAACTTTCTCAAAATTCCCCTTTTGGGTCATTACATACATAATCGGGCCATAGCACTACCCTTTTATAAATATCTCCCATACGATATTCCCAAAAACTCATTTTAGTAATTATCCTATTCATCAAGGAAAATAACTTACATTATTCATTTCTAGTCCGATTGCCCATCCTCATCAATGGGCTCCCAAACAAAGTCCCCCAGTCTAAAATGACCTCGAATCTGTTGTAGGGGTTGCACTTCCAAAACTTCATCAAACTGCGGTCCTTTACCTCTTTAAGGACAGTCTCTCTTTTTATGACCTATTTCTTTACAAAAGAAACACTTACCCACAAATCCTTTTTGCCCACTCGCACTACTGGCACTCTCGTCGCCAAACTTACTTGATGAACTTGAATCTCCAAAGTTCTTACCCTCTTGCGAACGAAGACGATATTCATGACACTTTAGTAGTGCCGCATTTACTACCTCGATGAAAGTCACTAACTTAGGACTCTCTAACAAATGTTGTCGTATTTTCCAATCTAAACCTTGAACAAACTTTGATATACGCTTCTCTTCCGAATTTCACCCATCTAGAAAAATCCTCCTCATATTCTTCCACCAATCTATTACCCTAAAAAATCCGCATATTCTTAATAGAGAAAGGAAAATACCTTTGATCGAAAAGTTCCCAGAACTCTATTATAGGTAAGGTATCTCTCAGTTCAGATGTGGTGACAGACTCCCACCATTGAAGAGCTGCACCCGATAACCTAAAGGTGGCTAAAAATTGTTTCTTCACCTCACTACACTCAACCATACGAAGGTGCCTTTGTATACTATTCTTCCATTGACTTGCAGCCATTGCATCAACTCCCCCTGTAAACTCGGGAGGATGCACCTTACTAAAATCTTCCTTCACTCTCTCCCATAAAGACAATCCTAAATGGGGTTGGGCTGCTTTAACACCAGATTGCCGCGCCATCATAAAAATGGCAGTAGTTACTGCTTGTGCCACAATATTGGCAACATCATCAGTAGTCACGTTCCTTTGAGGCATTTGGGGTCGCACATTCCCTTTATTTGCCTTGACTGAACGACCTCCCTTCGGTGGCATCTGAAACAAGAACAATTGTATCAGAACGCCTTTCCAAAATTTTCAAATCACAGAAGAAATATGGATGTATGAATGCAATCGTCCTAATAATAAGGCTCTACATCAAGAACGCTTACAGAAGATCGTGGTAATGCACACAGATCCTAAAGACACTAGAACCTGATGCTCTGATACCATCTGTGATAACCCGCTCAAAATAATAACGGGTGGCCAGCCCTATACTATATTAAATCAGGTATCTCAGATGGCACAGTCTCAACATCAAATGACAATACGAATAATATAAGGCTAACTACCCGAAACTATTAAAAGCGAATTGTCAAAAATTTAAAACTTTTTATTTTAACAACAACAACAAAACCAATAATGCAACATAACCAACAATATACATCTAACTATGATGAGTGATAAGTGCAAACTCCAATACATACAAGAGTGCAATATAATGTACAACAAAAATCTCAACAATGAAATACCCGACTATGCTGTCGGGTAACAAACAATACAATAATCTGAGAAATGAAATATAAAAGTGTTAATCTACAACACTTGAATACTAACTCAATATACAAACTGAATCCTAATCTATATGTATAATAGATAGGAGTCGACTAAGACAAAGTGCCGCAACAGTCCGTTACTGCCACAACTCCACGAAAACACATGATGGATGAACATCAATGGTGTCCTTGCGGAGGAACACCTAAAGTAATACAATATATACATGGAGGAGAAAATATAAACGGGTCAGAGCCCGAGTTGAAAAACATTTTATAGCAAGTGTATTAAAATGCATAATAATTATAAATGCATTATTACAAGATTTAATGGAATCGTCCTCTTCATAAAATCCATCTCACCTCTCGACTAGAGCGCGCACTAAACGTATGCATGTGATCTCCAAATGGATGCCCAATTCTATTTAGGTAAGAGGACTCTAACTTAAACCCAATTGAAGTATTTAAGTGAAACCATCTAACCTATCACCCAATCTACATTTATTTCTATAATTTATAAATTATATACATTAACTTTAATTCAATAGTTATAGTTATCTTTATAATGTTCATTTGTTGAACATATAAAGTTTCATGATCCATCTCATAACCACAACAACACAATACAACAACATTCTCATTTAATAGAATTTCATATATTCTAGTTATGCCCTCATTTGGCATGTAAACAGTATATATATTTTTATATGAGTTATTAGCATCAAGAATTAAGGACTAAAATCCTCCAGATTCTCAACACGGCACTGCGTTTCGTGCGTGGGACGTCTCGCCGAGGCGAAATCCAAACAAGGAACCCCCCGTTACACTACTCCTAACTGTATCGATCCTCGAGGTTCATTATGCCCTCAATGCATGATGCATGTAACCCAAGCTATTATCCAATTTTAATTAATTAATATTCCCAATTCTCAACAATACAGGGCATTTCATGCGTGGGACGTCTCGCCGAAGCGAAATCCAAACAAGGAACCCCCCCCCCGTTACACTACTCCTGGCACTGTCGATTGTCGGGATGGGTGATATATATATAAGTATGAGCATTAAGGACTAACTACTCCCCAATTTCTAACATTACACTGCGGTTCGTGCGTGGGACGTCTCGCCGAGGCGAAATCTAAACAAGGAACCCCCCTGATACACTAATCCTGGCAATGTAGGTCATTGAGGTCCATTATGCCCTCGATACCCAAGTAAAAGCACAAGCAATAATAACCATCCAACCGATCTATATCTCGAAGGAAGCAGGCTCACATGCTATCATCTTCCAGCAGCCCATATACGTAGCAAACTGGGGCCACCTGGTGGGGTTCAACGACATCCACCTCGTGATTAACTCACGCACACGACGTCCCGAGAAGCGGTCATAGATCCTAACCGGCAACTGAGAACGACACATACCCACGACTTCTCACCCCCAAAATTAATAAATGTATATCACATAATAATCACATGGACGACTATGACCTGGGGAATATCCACACCCTGCTCTTTGAGCCAGGATGCTCACCCTCTACGCACGTAACTTCCCAATTATAGCAAGGAGAGGGTATGCCTAACCATGCATATATACCATCATATAGGGTATACATACATCCCACATAATAAAGATATACCATCATATAAGGTATACCTGCCACATCATTTTCATTTTCATTATACTCCCATTGGCGCAATTTGATTAACATAATGATAGCAAGGAGAGGGTATGCCTAACCATGCATATATACCATCATATAGGGTATACATACATCCCACATAATGAAGATATACCATCATATAAGGTATACCTGCCACATCATTTTCATTTTCATTATACGCCCATTGGCGCAATTTGATTAACATCATTGTTTAGTATATCACTCTCTTTTTATGCACTAACCGTCAAATCTCACACATGAACCCCACTTAGTATACATTATACTATTTCTCGCTTGAAGCTCACAAGTCGCTTCTAATAATGAATTGTTTCTCAATTCTATTTAAGTTAAGGATATTATTTATCCTAATGCACCTCAATTAGCATTTCTCATTGTGTGAGATATCTCCCAAATCAATCATCAATAAGGATATTTCTATATCCATATACAAATCAATTACCATTTATAATTCTCCAAATAAAATCCCCAATAAAAGTGGGCTTCCCCACTTAGAATATACCAAAATTTCTAACCGGTATTCCTCAAATTTAGTCAATATGACTCCAAAATTTCTTATAAGGGAAACTCGCTAAAAGTCTGAAAAACATACTCCAAATATCTCCTATAGAGGTCCCCAATCGATAACCTCGAACCAAATGGGATGAAATTCTTCTTAGAAAAATAATCCCACAAAAGCCCTGTTTCTGAATCGATTCGGGCCAATTCTGAATCGATTCGGCCCATCGAATCGATTCGTCCAGGAAGTCGAATCGATTCGGGTCATCAGACCTGGGACTCTATCTCAGGCGGAATCGATTCGGCTGGCATCCGAATCGATTCGGTCACTCAGACCTGGGCACCTGCATATTTCCTAATCGATTCGGCTAAGGGGCCGAATTGATTCGGTCCTTCAGAACTCTCGAAAATGGCTACTTTTTAAGTAAGCCAAAATTCCAAATTTTGTTTTAATCATTTTCTCTTCATTTCTCTTCAACCAAATCACAAATATATCATTAATATTCATCCTAGAATATATATAAACCAATTTCTATCCTCAAATCAAAGATCTACATATCAAATCTAAGATTATACCCAAAAGTTAGGTTTTGATAAACTAAACCTTAAACCCATAAATTTCATCCACAAATCATGCAATAAATGGTACACAACAATTATTTATCAAGTTTAATCACTTGCCTCGGGTTCGTAGGGTCTGAATCCGCCTTGAGATCGCATATTGGTCGGAAATCTCCACGTTCTCTCTCTTTTCTCCTTCCTTTTCTTCATCTTTCTTCTTCTCTCTTTCTTTCTTTCTTTCTTTTTCTCTTTCTCTCTTTGGAGAAATATCTCCCGTAGGCTTAATAATCCCTAAATCCCAAGATACACATCTTTAAATGATAATACACACTTTAAATGACTCAGTGACTTTAATTCGAGTCAAACGGTCCTAAATTATTTCGGAACCTAAATAGACCCCAAGTACAGTCATTTCGACTTTCTCGACCCTTCCGGACACAACTACACCCTCAAAATCACCATTCAGTACACTTTCTAACAACTCCAAGTTTTGACCTCAAGTGCCAAATGTAATTATTCTCCAATAAAATATTATTTATTTCTCCTAAAATAAATAAATCATCACCTACAAGACCTCGGGTTGTTGCAACCTAATGGAATGCCCCTGCCTAAAGGCACGGCGAAAATTTCCCAAATAAATAGTCGCAAAACAATGAAAATTTTCAAAGTACGTAATTGCAAAACGGTAAAAATTTCCTTCCCCCAAAAATATAAAATATAATTTTAAAAAACATATAACGGTTGCATAAGCGTATTAAAGTAATCTAAATAAAAAAGTTTTCAACATATTTTAAACTGAACAACGATTGCATGCGGGGATTAAAAATATACACATTGTTCAAAAGAATATTTAGTGGGACCCACGAATATATGGATAAGACGACACACACCAAGTGTTTACACCAAAAGTGTTTTACCAAGTGTATTCAAGTGTTGTACCGTACGCGATTCCTTGAATATATATACCTAAAAAATTTATAAAACCGAGTTTCAAAGCCAAAAATACCATATACTCAAACCCATATTCTGAGTGAAACTTAATTCAAACCATAAAAACTATTTTGAACCGTGTTTTGAAACATAGCACAGCTCCATAAATGCAATATCTTGGGTCATAGGTGAAAATACTTGATAAATGTTTCACGAAATGCGTTCTACACTTAGATTGAAAATGTTTATTTCAAACAAACTCAAATGAATATAAACAATGTGAGGAACAACGGTGTTATACACGGTGAAAAACCTCAAATGAATTCCAATCGATGTAGTCATATGTATACACAAAAGTATCAAATGAGAAGCAACCACAAAGTTGTACTCGGGCTACTTGATTTTCATTGAATAAAACCAAAATCTTATATGAAAGAAAACTTAAAAATAATGCCATCAAAATTGGTAAAAGAGAGCTTAAAATTACGAAGACACTACCCAACATCACAGCCGGTGAGCCTCAAACTGGTGACAACAAGAAAAACCTGTTCAGATGCCCACAGAAAAGTATTGCAACCTAAAATAGAAAAAGAAAAGAAGATTTTATAAAAACTCAACATTTGAGCTATAATTGTAACGCAACACTAATAGGAGAAACAATGACAAACAAAATGCAGTAAATATAATTAGAAAAATAACCCCATTTTGAATATTTGCAAACACAATAAAATTCAATAATTGTTTTGAATAAGGATTTTGAAACATATATCAACCCTAAAAAGTAAATTATATAGTGTATTTCAACACTTACTATAGTAAAAAAAATCACCATCATGTTAGCTAGTGGGAATCTTAACCAACCTTAATTAAATGAATAAATATTGATCAATTACCCAAGTGGAAATGAGAAATAAATATTCTCAAAATAAAGAATATGAAAGTTACCTACACTGCCAAGATTACTACAATGGATCACCATTGCTGTTGTCTATTGCACAAAATAGGCCTGCTCAGTAATGTTAATTGTAATTGGCATAAATCAATTTAAATGGCATTTTCATGCTTGCAACTTTACCATTTTTGTGTTTGTAACCAACTCATATTTTTCCCTGAAGTTAATGCATTTTCACGCTTATAATTTTCTGTACATGTTCAGTAGGTTCTTACCATCAATCATTTAGAGGCCATTGTGAATATTCATGATAAATCATCAATATAATAGGTGAGAAAGTAGAAAAATGTATCATGGTCAATGGTTTATGAGGCCTGGAGCTGAATTAAGAGGGTTACTGCTGCTGAATCAAGACAGAACTCAGTACTACTGCATCAAGACATAACAGGACATTTTGTGAGGCCTAGAGCTGACCTTACAAAGATTTGGACCATTATTCAACCAATCAGTGTTCACTACCGAAGTCATTGTTAATAATATGTTTTTACGAGATTGAAACTAATCAGTGTTAACTACACAATGTATCCAGCTGTTAATAATATGTTTTAACTGAGTTCGATCCAACTGTTAATAACTGAGTTCGATCGACAAAACTGAGTTCAATCCAGCTGTCAATAATATTTTGTATAATGAGTTTAATATAGTTCGGCCTATGTATGAATTAATTAGTATGTTTTTAAGTATGATTTTAAAAAAAAGGCACTCTATCAAACATGGGACAAATTTTCACTCTAGTAACTGTTATCCAACAGTGAATATTTGATTTTTAGAAACACTATGTAGTCTAAAAGAAAAGTGTAAATATGTTTATTTCATATGCAGAGCATCCCCACGATTAATTCATCCAAACCAACATCGGCAATAAAATGTTATAATAAAACTTAACCATCATAATAATGGGATAAAGAGAGATGCCATTTAAAAATTAAAGAATAGATCGGTGGATACCTAAGAGATGTCTTCATATACCGTCGCCAAGTGAGTGTTGTGACTGTAGGTTGTCCAAAACTATAACCCCTGTCAAGAAATGTGTATGATATGAGTATGATGAAGCATTAAAAGTCAAACGGAGGAAAAATAATAGCACATTTATGAAATAATTCTATACAAAACAACCATATTTGATCATTCAACACAAAAAGGTCCACGAAAAAACAGTAATGCCACTACTTTCATAATTACCATTTTTTGGTGGAGTCATAATTACCATTAGTTATCTAATAATCCCTGTGACTTTTATTGCAACTATTCTACTTTACATTGCCAACAATTCAATAATACACCTTAATCTCAATTTATGCATTACCTCCCTTATTTGAAAGACCAAGTGCCTCAGAATTAAACAAATGTAAGAAACAAAATAATTCAAAACTCAGTACCCAACTAACCAAAGTCTCCAACTAATTTCACAATCAAAGTTTGCTCCTATAATCTGTCAAAGACGAATATGATAAAGAGCTGGCCACTAAAGATCAGTGTCAAAAACAAAGTTCCCAGTGGTTGTAAACCTCAAACCTATTGTATAGAATATCAAACTATTCAACTTTACATTGCCAACAACTCAATAACACACAAATATCAAACAAATCATTTACATCCGCGTAGGCATAAAAAGATGCATACTCTTTCTTAAATTTCTTATATCTGCCTGTTCGTATATTTCAAATTTCAAAAATCAAAATTTTGAACCCTTAAACAGTAAATCACATGTTTTCTAAGCATAGATCTAAATACCTTTCATGTGTAAATTTAACACGCAGTCACGAACGCGTGATTTCTTCCCATTCTTTCAAAGCTACTGCTTAAAATGTTTTCTAAGCATAGATCTGAAACAAAAAAACACATCTAAAAAAACCATATTTAAGCAGCAAAGAAAAGCCTCAGTTATATTGGATGCATGCTAAGTGCATAGAGAGATTGAAGCAAAAAGTGGAAAGACTAAATCAAGATTATGCAGCTGGAAAAACTCCATTGCTCAAAATTCATTGCCTATCCTATAGCTTGAATTTCATTATAACATTTAAAAGCATCGTCATACAGTTATAGGATTAGACACCACATGGCATCTCAAAGTTGTACCCATAATAGTCTTTATATAAAGGAGTTGTTTAGTAACAATGACTATAAATGATGAATCTAAAAATGGTGAAATTGACCGTGTCTTAAGGGTGTTACCGAATAAAAAGAAGGATATATTGACCGACTTTGGAACAAAATAAGAAACTATTTATAGATGGAGCTTACCTGAGCAATAATGGTTACATGAGCATTAACCATCATTACTCAAAGAATAGTCCTAATAGAGAGGGTTAATGCAAAATAAACAATTATATAACTTCACTTACCAGAGAAATAATGGTTATTTCAAGAACAGAAGTCCTGAAAGTCTTTGCACTGCTATTGATGACTAATAGATGGAGCTTTACTAGCCCGACGAACAATTTATGGACTCTCAGCGAGTTTGAATGGGTGGTGGATCATCAAAATAGGAGGGAGAGTCGCTAAAACCTTCAGCTATGGAGGATACAACCACTGATCATTTGGAAATCCAGTTGCCATGAACAGATTTGCTTTGTTGTTATCGTCCAACTTTCTAACTATTGTCGAATCTTTTCATTATGAATAGGTTGTTGTCGTCCAACTTTCTCACCACACCGACAGACTGCTAAAAATATGAGCCCAGTAACAAATGAGGGATGATATGTAGTGTGGCGGCTAGAGGTGGAGATTATCCATAAATCATCTCTCTTACGGTGGGGCATAACCGGGCGAAATGGTATCGCTAAAAAATAGAAGCCTGGAAAAGGAGAAAACGAAGTGTTAGATAGTGGTACAGTGGGATAGTGTTTGGATAGTCCAATGCAATCAAAGCCTTATTTTTCTATTTTTTAGTATAAATAAGCATGGACAAATATACCTAGTCGAAGGTTTGAAGAGTAATTGGGTATTGATCTGGAAAACAAACATGTAAGCATATTAATTGTACACATTACAACAGCAGATATAAGAAATTTAAAAGATTGGTCCACAAACAATATTAAAAGCTTTGTCCACAAACAATATTACAACAACAGATATAAAAAATTTACCTCTATACATTACATAGAAAAAAAATTGTTTTCCCTTCAAATCCCACGCACACAAGACTTTAAATCCATGTTTCGACTTTAAAACGCCATAATTCTAAACAAAGGCTGGATCACATGAAACATTTGGACATCTTCAACACCACACATGGTGACAATGCTGGAAAAAATAGTAAATTAACTTTATGTGACACCCCGCCTAGTTAACCCTGGGTGATCAGTCCTAAGTTAGATTAGAACAGGTTTCTCAGTTGGTTCATTCTTAGCATCACTGTCGGCTTTTTAATTACTATCCACCTAAGTGAGAAAATTAGACTGGTGCCAAGTTTTATTTTTCATTAATTTAATGATGTTCTCGTGCGGAAACAAAATAAGTCAAACAAACACAATTAACAGAGATCCACCATTCGCAATTTAAATAAACTGACCGAATAAACCATCAGTTCAAAATCAACAAAAGTAAAGACAGATAAAGATAAATCTCACCAAGTCTGACATAGACTAAAATAATGTTGTGAGCGACATGCTCGAGTAACTGATTGGAATCTATATGATAGAAATAGAAAGAAATGAGGCACCTATCAAACTCCCGCAACATCCACATATGCTACAGCAACGAATCCTTGGAATGAATCAAGCTTGGCGTCCCTGTGGCTGGACACCTAAAAGGTTTTTAAAAATATTTATAGCAAGGGTTAGAACCCAAATCATTTGTAAAACATTTAGCAAATGATTAACTTGTAGTAATAAATAAGTATGCATGCTCTTCATATTATAGTTAGTGTCGCACTCCTTTGAGAACATCCTCATCCCTCCTCTATGAAAAATATGTTACTAAAGCCGTTTATAAAAATAAACTATTTAAGTAACTTTGATCTGTTTTTTTAGGACACTCTTTTCGTAAAAACCAAACTTTTTGAACACAATATGTGTTTAACAAATCAGTATGTACGAGATATATTCAAGATTTGAATAACAGGTTTATAAAGAAGTTTAAAAAACTTAAACTCAGCACAACCAAGAATGATATGAGGAGATGTAGAAAGATTATGTTCACGATGTTTTTTACATGGTAAAACCTCACCAATTGAGGAAACATCCACGACTCCCTCTACGGAGTAAAATGAAAAATCCACTAAAAAAAATATATGAGTTACAAACTATATAACTAACATGCAAACAACTCAGACCTATATAAGTTTAGGAATGTACCCTTTGGTGTCCTTATAACTTCTCTGCAGTTCTGATTGTAGATGTAGTTCTCCTAGTTTGTTAACTTCTGATTTGTTCCAGCACTTTACGTCGACTCTTTGTTCACAAGATCTTATTACCAACACTTTTCGTGTCGTAGGGTGAAAGTGTTTGTGGAGGTGCTCTCTAACACATGCATGCACACACACACACACTTATTAAGTACAAACAGTCCTAACAAATTACAGTAACACTATATGCTGTGATCTTTTCTTTTTCTTTCTTCTTACAAAACTTTGAACCTTATTTGACCTTTAAATTATTCCCAGAATCCACGGATACCTTGCTAAGAAGACAGAAAAGGTCTTAATCAATCTCAGAATTTAGAAAAGTTTTTCGAGATTGAAAACCTCCAAGTGAGATTCCAAACTAGGTCAAAGGTTTAGTTTTACAAGAACTAGAAACAGAAAGCATTTATTGTTGATTTCAAAGTAAGCAAACGTTTTATAGAAAATAATCAACAATATATTTCTCAAGATGAGAAATAAAGAATGAAACTAAGTGTAATGTAACATGAATAACTCAGATCTGAAATTTCTATGAAATCAGAAAGTAGATCTGAGTAAAAGTTTAAGTTGAAAACAAGATCTAACGAACAAGAGGTTACAACAACAATTACAAACTCAACTCAAACTCTCAAACACTCAAGAACACTCAGGGTAGTGTTTTGGATATGGAGTTTTGAAGAAGTGTTTGATTTTGGATGGAAGAGGCTTTGACGAACAGGGTTAGGGTTTCTAACTCTCTCTCTTCTCTCTGTTTTCTCTCTTCTCTCTCTTCTCCTCAGAAAAATGAAAATGGCAAAAGTCTTCGAAGTCTGAGAATAGGGTTCCTTTTATAGGGTGAAGAGAAGGTTTGAGAGACTGGATCAAAACCAAGGGCCAGGATTAAGTCAAGTTAAATTGACTTAGATCGAAGGGTTCTAAGAACGCGGTTCTTAAACGATACCTGATTGGTTTAAAATGTTGTACTGGGATTAACCAAGACAACATGCAGATCGTCGATAACCAATTTTCCAAGGGCTAAAAACATACGCGATTATAACTCAGTAAAGAAACACAATCTCATCCAATCAGATGAGGACAGATGTTGGCCAATAACAGGAAATGAAACGCGCGTCCTAAATTAATTAAAACCATACCCTAAGGTTTACTCCGCTTTCGGATTCTACCCAAGGTAACATTAGGCCAATATACCCAACAAATTATATTTACAAATTGACCACAAAAACTTATAAAACAACTTTTAATTAAGAAAACCTTATTTAAAAATTGTTTATAAAATCCCAAAAAATTATTAAAAATCAAACTTAGGGATTTAAACACACTCAACATATGTACACACATTATTATGCAGTATGATATGCATTAAATAAATTCTACTGTGTGTGAGTGTTGGCAATTTGTTCTTGATCACTACAAGATAGAGAGATGAAGTAGCAAACCAACTTCTGAGGTTCTTTGGTTTCTAGGGAGGACATAATTTTGTCACAATTTCCAAAATAGATGAGCACTTATACAATATAGACCCAAGTGAGTCAAAAGTATAAGGGCTTCACTCTAATGTGCACTTCTAACGCCTTAATTAATTTGTGGCACCCCGACTAATTAAATATCGCGTAGCTACGCCTTTATTCAAATTAATACAAAATGCCAAGTTGGTTCAGTTCATAGCATCACCGTCGAAAACATTTTAATAATTACTAACCACCTAATATTTAAAAAGTGAGTTGTCAATTTTAATTAAATACGATTAACATGACATCCATTTAAATTATGAATTACTCATACCACAACCACATCACAGTCGCAAATAAATAACGATGTAATAAACTAAATTTGGAGGAATACACCTCACAATAATCCAAATACTGAAATGAACAAATACAAGCCTGAATCATTAATTTAATTACAACCCAAAATATGAAATAAAAACTGAGTAAATAAGATGTCTCTGAAAGGAAAGGGGTGACATGCCCTATAGATAAGTAAGATATAGTCAAGGTAGAGAGTGGAGATGTCTACTATCGAGGTCCTATAACTTCCACAGAAGATACAACACGTCGCGGTAATGGAACTCCTATGCTTGGTGTCCTTGTGGCTGGGCACCTAAAAAGGTTTTTACAAAAAAATAGATTTGAAAGCAAACAGGTCAGAGACCGATTGTGAAAAATAGCTTAAAATACAGCAAGTTGTTTAATATAATTAAATAGTGAATATAAAGTACATGATAGTGCGTGCACTCACATGAGTTCCTCACCTCTCAACTAATTGTGCACTCCTATCGTACCCGTACCCGTTCTAGTTATTCCCATATCTAACTAGTCCAATACACAATCTAACATTTCTATACAATTCACGATTTAAGTCCCGACATCTTAATTTAAATAGAGAATTTTACTTTCCTTCTTATTTCCCTTATTAGTCATGCTAATCACTAGAGATTTTCCATTTTTAACTCTACCAAAATGTTATTAATATTAACACTTACATTTATTCATGACCATTCATTTCAATTAGCACTATATTATTCTCATCATAAATATACAATACTGGCACCCCGAGACTAAGCTGCGGTGCACACATACTCTACTATCCAATCCCAGTACATCACGTACATAAGGACCACATATTCTGAATCTCTCAGGAATCGTTATCAATAAACAACAATCACACATAATGGAGGCGAACATAGTTCACATCACATGGGTCACGCACATACCTACGCTCCCATGATCAGCAGACTTATTAACTTCTCAATAAGTCCTTCTCTGACCTATGTCCTTGAGGTACCAATCTAAATCCCCCCGTAGTCACACAAAGATTAGATGGCCCTGATCGAACGCCGACCTCCCGTGATAGTAAGTATGGTAGGTATGTCATACACAAATAACTACATATACCAAGCATTCACACATCTTCGGTATCCCATAATATTAATAGAGGTATATTTCTGATTATTATACCGTCATTTAATGTTACACTTTTACAAGTCCTCGATTTATATGCATTAAAGTTATCAACTCTCCTCATGTCGAAGTTTTAGATATTTATATCCTAACCCATAAACATCATCAGGTTTACTACAAAACTCTATGTTTTAATCCTCGATGTACTTCCAATATCCCAACTATATCCACAAATCAACAAGGGAAGGATTACACTCAATTATATAAGTCTTCTGGAAGTTTTAAATAAAATCAGGCCTAAAAAGTCATTCTGTCAACTCGTTAGAAATCTCGTTCGAACGAGGTCGTTCGAATGAATGGCTTCCAATGAACTACCAACTCGTTAGAAGGGGTACTGTCATCTCGTTAGAAGTATCGTTCGAACGAGGTCGTTCGAACGAGGTCGTTCGAACGACCTGGGCAGGTCTTCTAACGAGATGGCAGACTTTGCCCAGAAATATCCAAATTCATTTTTTCTTCATTCTTCTCTTCTCTAAATCCACCCTAAGACTATCCAAGTTACGTTTTAATTTTTTTAAACTATTTTTAGTCAACCTATATCATTCCTTTACATACGTTTGGGCTCAAATCTTACAAATTAACATGCCAAAGTCATAAATCCCCAATTCTTGTCCCAAACCCTATGAACTTGAACCCAGAATTTAATTTCATAAAAAGACTCCTTATTAATCCGTTTTCAAATCATCAAAAGTTATGTTTTGTATATTGAATTTGTCCATAATCATTATACATGCAAATTCCTACCCAAAACCACAAGTTTCACAATAATTCCATTGGGTGTTCTTCATCAAATTTTCCAAGACATAAATAGTTTTCCTACACTACACATGGAAGAAATATTCAATGCACTTAAAAATATCAAATCACTTGTCTTATATTCATTCTTCAGATTGTTGTCGGTGATTCAAGGTTAGTTATCTCCTTTTTCCGGTCACAAATCCTTTCCAATTTCTAGTGATGGGGAAATGGTTTGGTTTAGACCCTCTAGCCTCTCTTCTAACTTCTCTCAAAACCTCCGTAGCCCACTCTCTCACTTTTGGCTGATAATGGCCTTAGTGGATCTTTTATTAATCTTTAATTTACTTCAAAAATTCGTGGGTTTTAATTCCCTTATTTTTAAAATTACCAAAATACCCTTCTAGGTTGCCGGTTTGGCCAAAAAATGCCCCGGGACCCAAACTAAACCCCCGGCTAGTGTTTTCTGACTATTTCGACCCTTCCGGACACGTTGGCGCACTCAAAATGACCATTCAGTTGATAAAATGTAAATTAATTTTTAATCTAATTAAATTCATTCCTGAAACGACTGACACGCGCGTCTTAACTTAAGTTTCCAAATTATCGTATTTCAGCCTCGCGACAACTTTAATATTTTCAATACTCATGAAATATTAAATTTTAACATCATACTCAAATACTAACTCACATCTCGCTAGTATTTATATCCGTATTAATTCCCAATTACTTTTCATTTAATTTAATTAATCCCTTAATTAAAAATCAATAAAATTACGGGGTATTACATACTTCCCCCCTAATAACAGAATTTCATCCTAAAATTCAGAACTAAAGAGTACCTGGTAAAAATAACTCTGGATAACGTACGCGCATCTCATCCTCGTGCTCCCATGTGGACTCCTCGACATTATGATGCCGCCACTGTACACGTACTAATGGTACTATCTTTGACCTCAGTTTTCGCTCGCTTTGTTCCAAAATAGCAATCGGCCCCTCCTCGTAGGAACTATCAGGCTGAAGATCGATGTCCTCTAAGGAAATTTGAGTATGGGCCAAATCGTCCCTAAAATATTTCCTTAGTGAGGAAATATGGAACACATCATGAATCCTATGCAAGTGCTCCGGTAACCCAAGTCTATACGTAACTGGCCCAATCCTCTCGATGATAGGAAATAGCCCCACGTATCTTGGTGCCAGTTTCCCCTTCTTCCCAAAATGCATAATCCCCTTCATAGGAGATAGTCTAAGTAACACCTGGTCCCCCACCTTTAATTCTCTAAAGAACCTCTTGGCATCAGCATAGCTCTTCCACCGGTCCTGAGCTACCCGAATGCGACTACGTATCATCTCTATCCTTGCTGAAGTGTCCTGAATCACTTCCGACCCAAGGAGTTTGTTATCCCCCACCTCTAACCAATATGTTGGTGAACGATAAGGTCTACCACACAACGCCTCAAATGGAGCCATGCCAATGGTGAACTGGTAGGAGTTATTATAAGCAAACTCCACCAGTGGAAGATACTGCTCCCAACCATCTCCAAAATCTAGGATGCACATACGCAACATGTCCTCCAACATCTGATTTGTCCTCTCTGTTTTCCCATCAGTCTGCGGGTGATAAGCCGTACTCAGCCGCAACTCCGTGCCCATGGCC
The DNA here is from genome assembly GCA_949130495.1 of Sambucus nigra. NCBI lineage: Eukaryota > Viridiplantae > Streptophyta > Magnoliopsida > Dipsacales > Adoxaceae > Sambucus > Sambucus nigra. Next base: position 68,015,480 of record OX422218.1, on the reverse strand, counting down.
TCCTGGAAACTCTCCCAAAATCGTGAAACAAATATATTGTCTCGATTAGACACGATATTTAGAGTCACCCCGGGAAGTTTCACTATCTCCGCAATGAAAATCTGGGCATACTGTCCCGTAGTGTAGTCTGTCCTCACAGGTAGAAAATGAGCAACTTTGGTCAACCGGTCCATAATTACCCATATGGAGTCGTGACCCCTCTGTGACGTAGGTAACCCCGTGATAAAGTCCATGGATATGATCTCCTATATCCACATTGGAACATCTAACGGCTGTAGAAGTCTTGCCGATTTCTGATGGTCCACCTTTACTAGCTGATAAGTGGCGCATTTAGAAATGAACACGCCGAGATCTTTCTTCATCCCTCTCCACCAGTATTGTCGTCTCATATCTTGGTACATTTTATCCCCACCAGGGTGTACCGCGAACCGTGAGATGTGCGACTCTGTCATTACCTCGTGTCGTAAGTCTTCCCCTTTCGAAACGACTAGTCTCCCATTGAAGCGTAATCCCCCGTCTGAGCTAACGGTATAGGACTCGGCTCCCTCTGCTAGTAATCGAACTATCTTCTCCTGATTGAAGGAGTCATTTTCCTGGGAATTTACCACCCACGTAACAATCTGAGGTGTAATAGTCATCACAGACATGAATGATCGGGCCACTACATCCTGGTGTCCCAACTCCTTCCACTTAGCTTTCCACACCTCGGCCACCTCATCTACTGGCCTATGGTTCAACATGCCTGCTACCACATTAGCCTTCCCTGGGTGATATTGGATATCGAACTGATAATCCTTCACAAACTCAAGCCACCGACGTTGACGCACATTCAGCTCCTTCTGCGTGAAGAGGTATTGTAGAGACTTGTGGTCTGTGAACAACCAAAATTTCTCCCCCAGGAGACAGTGTCTACAAATCCGAAGAGCGAATACGACTATCGCTAACTCCAAGTCGTGTGTGGGGTAATTCCTCTCGTGAGTCTTAAGCTTACGGGAAGCATAAGCTATAGCCTGACTCTCCTGTTGTAGCACACCTCCAAGTCCTTGTAAGGACGCATCGGTGTAGACTAGATACTTAACTCCCGGTATGGACAATGCTAACACAGGCGCTGAGGTCAACTTGTCCTTCAACTCATCAAATGCCAACTGACAGGCATCGCTCCAGATGAATGGCACACCCTTGCGAGTCAGATGTATCAAAGGACCCGCTATCTTTGAGAAACCCTGAATAAACCTCCTGTAGTATCCTGCTAGGCCCAAGAAACTACGGATTCAGTCGGTGTCGTGGGCTGTCCCCACTCCCTAACCGCGGATACCTTCCTCGGATCAACAGATATCCCCTGGTCTGAAATGATAATCCCCAAAAGCTGAACTTCCTTCAGCAAAAATCCACATTTCTCGTACTTTGCATATAGCTCGTTCTGACGTAGCGTCTACAAAACCTGCCTCAAATGCTCGGCATGCTCCTCTTTTGTCTGGGAGTAAACCAGAATGTCATCAATAAATACAATGATGAACTGGTCTAGGAACTCTCTGAATACTCTATTCCTCAAGTCCATAAACACGGCTGGAGCATTGGTCAAGCCAAAAGGCATAACTCGAAACTCGTAGGAACCATATCTCGTCAAGAAAGCAGTCTTCGAGACGTCCTGTTCCCAGATACGCAACTGATTGTATCCCGATCGCAAATCAATCTTTGAGAAGAAGCAAGCTCCTCTCAAATGGTCAAATAAGTCATCGATTCAGGGCAACAGATTCTTATTCCGTATCGTGACTTTATTCAATTCCCCGTAATCTACACATAATCTCAACGATCCATCCCTCTTCTTTACGAACAACACAGGGGCACCCCACGGCGAAGTACTCCTTCGGATGAACCCCTGACCCAACAACTGCTCTATCTGATCCCTTAGCTCTCTCATCTCTACTGGAGCCATACGGTAAGGTGCACGGGCAATTGGCCGAGTGCCCGGTGTCAAATCGATAACAAAATTTATCTCTCTACTAGGAGGTAATCCAGGTATATCCTGAAATACATCAGCGAACTCCCTAACGACTGGAATCGAATCAAGTGGTATCACCACTTCCTTAGAGGTCTCCTCCTCTATATAGTACAAGTGAGTGGACGATCCTCCCTCGGGGAGAGGCATCGCCACTAAAAACATCTCCTACTCGGGAATGGCAAAAATAATACTCCTACAGAAATAATCAATCATGGCTCGGTACGCAACTAGCTAATCCATACCCATAATCGCATCGTACTCAGTCATATCTAATACTAGCATATCAGCGGGTAGAGTAAATATCCCTATCTCAATACCCACACCTCTACAAATAAGGGAAATCACGGAACCCCTACTCAACGGTGAATCTATGCAAGTAATCATGCTCTTTGCATTATCTAACAACCCCAAAGTGCGTGCAAATCTCGTGGCAATGAAATAATGTGTGGCCCCCGTATCAAATAAAATACACCCCATAGTCCCCTGAATAGAGAATATACCCTCAATAGCAGGTGGATCCTGTGGGACTGTTGCATGCTGGAGTTGATAAACTCGCCCATACTGAAGTTGTCCCTGCTGGACTGGGGCAGCTGGGATGGGTGGCAAAGCTGGCATCTATGGTGCTGCTGGGAGGGCGGCAGGAAACATAGGTCTGTAGGGCTTATGTCGAGCACCCTGCTGCTGCTGCTGTGGGGCCCGGCCCCTATCAGGACACTCCTGGCGCTTGTGGCCAATCTTGCCACTAATGAAGCATTTCCCCTGAACGTTCCCCCCTCTCTGACCCTGATGCCCACGGCCCTGGTGACCGTTGCCATTCCTCCCCTGGACGTTCTGGCCCTGATGAAACTGCTGCCGTTATCCCTGCTGGTCGTGTTGTCCCTTGGGTCGTGCTGACCCTGCTGGCCCTGACAAAAACCTCCCTGACCATTTTTGAAACCCCCAAATCTGAACCTCTTAAAATCCCCCTGTTGGGAACCCTGATCTCCCTGCCTATGCTGACCCTGAGCAGATTGTGCCCCGTAGGCACCATTTCCCCCTGTCCTGCCCTGATGGCTGGACTCTCCTGACCGCTTACTCTCTGACATGTGAAAGTGGTGGTCCTGGAAGTGAAGCAGTGTTGCGTTAACCACATCAGAATAAGTGGCCAACGAGAGATTACCCAATAAGTGTTGATGGATCCTCCAAGTGAACCCATCCATGAACTTATGAATCTTCTTCTCCTTGGTTGGAATCTCATCAGGAACGATGTTCAAGAGATTAGTGAATTCGGCCTCATACTCGGCCACGATCCTCCCCTCCTGCTTGAGGTTCATTAACTTCCTCCTCATTTCAGTGTGAACGGATGATGGAAAATACTTGCGGTCGAACCGCACCCAGAACTCCTGTATAGAAAGGGCATCTCTCTCCTCCGGGGTGGTAATGGACTCCCACCACTGCAACGCTGATCCTACTAGCTTAAAAGTAGCCAGTATCTGTTTCTGTACCTCCGTGCACTCATACATCCTCAAATGTCTTTGAATGTCCTTCTTTCACTGACTGGACACAACAACATCGGAGCTACCTGTAAACTCCGGAGGGTGTGCTTTTTAAAAAGCATCACGAACACGTTCCCAAGCAGACGGGAATGCATGAGCCTGAACTGGTGCTACTGCCGGTGCCTCGGGTGGTGTCTGTTGTACAACTGCGAGGGCGGCATTTACCGCTTGGGCTATAATAGCGGCAACCTCTGTGGCATTCATGGTGCCCTGGACTGGTTCATGTTGTGGCTCGGGCTGAGCATCCCTGGGAACTCACTGTGCACGTCATGGAGGCATCTGAAATGAGAGTAAAGTCTTATAAGTTTGCAATTATTATCTCAAAATAGCTGAAGAGCGAAACATACACAAAATAATACAACAATCCTAAAATATAGGGCTCTACATCAAAGAAAGCTCAGCGGAAACATAACAAGCTGTACAGATCCTAAGGACACTAGAACCTGATGCTCTGATACCACTTATGACACCCCGACTAATTAAATACCAGGTAGCTACTCCTTTATTCAAATTAATACAAAATGCCAAGTTGGTTCAGTTCATAGCATCATCGTCAAAAACATTTTAATAATTACTAACCACCTAATATTTAAAAAGTGAGTTGTCAATTTTAATTAAATCCGATTAACATGACATCCATTTAAATTATGAATTACTGATACCACAACCACATCACAGTCGTAAATAAATAACGATGTAATAAACTAAATTTGGAGGAATACACCTCACAACAATCCAAATACTAAAATGAACAAATACAAGCCTGAATAATTAATTTAATTACAACCCAAATTATGAAATAAAAACTGAGTAAATAAGATGTCTCTGAAAGGAAAGGGGTGACATGCCCTACAGATAAGCAACATAGAGTCAAGGTAGAGAGTGGAGATGTCTACTATCGAGGTCCTATAACTTCCACAGCAGCTACAGCACGTCGCGGGAATGGAACTCCTATGCTTGGTGTCCTTGTGGCTGGGCACCTAAAAAGGTTTTTACAAAAAAATAGATTTGAAAGAAAACGGGTCAGAGCCCAATTGTGAAAAATAGTTTAAAATACAGCAAGTGGTTTAATATAATTAAACAGTGAATATAAAGTACATGATAGTGCGTGCACTCACATGAGTTTCTCACCTCTCAATTAATTGTGCACTCTTATCGTACCCGTACCCGTACCCGTTCTAGTTATTCCCATATCTAACTAGTCCAATACACAATCTAACATTTCTATACGATTCACGATTTAAGTCCCGACATCTTAATTTAAACAGAGAGTTTTACTTTCCTTCTTAATTCCCATATTAGTCATGCTAATCACTAGAGATTTTCCATTTTTAACTCTACTAAAATGTTATTAATATTAACACTTACATTTATTCATGACCATTCATTTCAATTAGCAGTATATTATTCTCATCATAAATATACAATACTGGCACCCCGAGACTAAGCTGCGGTGCACACATACTCTACTATCTAATCCCGATACATCATGTACATAAGGACCACGTATTCCGAATCTCTCAGGAATCGTTATCAATAAACAACAATCACACATAATGGAGGCGAACATAGTTCACATCACATGGGTCACGCACATACCTACGCTCCCATGATCAGCAGACTTATTAACTTCTCAATAAGTCCTTCTCTGACCTATGTCCTCGAGGTACCAATCTATATCCCCCCGTAGGCACACAAAGATTAGATGGCCCTGATCGAATGCCGACCTCCCATGATAGCAAGTATGGTAGGTATGTCATACACAAATAACTACATATACCAAGCATTCACACATCTTCTGTATTCCATAATATTAATAGAGGTATATTTCTCATTCTTATACCGTCATTTAATGTTACACTTTTACAAGTCCCCGATTTATATGCATTAAAGTTATCAACTCTCCTCACGTCGAAGTTTTAGATATTTATATCCTAACCCATAAACATCATCAGGTTCACTACAAAACTCTAAGTTTTAATACTCGACGTACTTCCAATCTCACAACTATATCCACAAATCAACAAGGGAACGATTACACTCAATTATATAAGTCTTCTGGAAGTTTTAAATAAAATCAGGCCTAAAAAGACATTCTGTCAACTCGTTAGAAATATCGTTCGAACGAGGTCGTTTGAACGAATGTCTTCGAATGAACTACCAACTCGTTAGAAGGGGTACTGTCATCTCGTTAGAAGTATCGTTAGAACGAGGTCGTTTGAACGACCTGGGCATGTCTTCTAACGAGATGGCAGACTTCGCCCAGAAATCTCCAAATTCGTTTTTTCTTCATTCTTCTCTTCTCTAAATCAACCCTAAGACTATCCAAGTTACGGTTTAATGTTTATAAACTATTTTTAGTCACCCTAGATCATTCCTTTACATACTTTTGAGGTCAAATCTTACAAATTAACATGCCAAAGTCATAAATCCCCAATTCTTGTCCCAAACCCTATGAACTTGAACCCAGAATTTAATTTCATAAAAAGATTCCTTTTTAATCCGCTTTTAGATCATCAAAAGTTATGTTTTGTATATTGAATTCATCCATAATCATTCTACATGAAAATTCCTACCCAAAACCACAAGTTTCACAATAATTCCATTGGGTGCTCTTCATCAAAATTTCCAAGACATAAACAGTTTTCCTACACTGCACATGGAAGAAATATTCAATGCACTTAAAAATATCAAATCACTTGCCTTAGATTCGTTCTTCAGAGTGTTGTCGATGATTCAAGGTTGGTTCTCTCCTTTTTCCGGTCACAAATCCTTTCCAATTTCTGGTGATGGGGAAATGGTTTGGTTTAGACCCTCTAGCCTCTCTTCTAACTTCTCTCAAAAACTCCGTAGACCACTCTCTCACTTTTTGCTGATAATGGCCTTAGTGGATCTTTTATTAATGTTTAATTTACTTCAAAAATTCGTGGGTTTTAATTCCCTTATTTTTAAAATTACCAAAATACCCTTCTAGGTTGCTGGTTTGGCCTAAAAATGCCCCGAGACCCAAACTAAACCCTCGGCTAGTGTTTTCTGACTATTTTGACCCTTCCGGACACGTTGGCACACTCAAAATGACCATTTGGTTGATAAAAATGTAAATTACTTTTTAATCTAATTAAATTCATTCCTGATGCGACTGACACGCACGTCCCAACTTAAGTTTCCAAATTGTCGTATTACAGCCTCGCGATAACTTTAATATGTTCAATACTCATGAAATATTAAATTTTAACATCAGACTCAAATACTAACTCACATCTCACTAGTATTTATATCCGGATTAATTCCCAATTAATTTTCATTTAATTCAATTAATCCCTTAACTAAAAATCAATAAAATTACGGGGTATTACCTAATTTCCTTAGTTATTTATCCTATAACTAGATAATCGAAATAACTCCTTGTGACTACCCTACGCTAATTGAGTATGGCATAGCTATGATTTCTAAGTTATTATCAACCCTAACTTAATTAATCATTCCCTTCTTAAATTCATATAACTTTCACACCCGTTGTACCTATAATACAAATCCCGGACTGTATTGAATTACTCGTATATAATTATTCATCCCATTATATACGTATAGTCATATTACAACAATCACACATATGTTGAAATAGTAGTTAATACTGAACATACTCCCGAGTAATAACTCACCGGATGTATATTCTCTAAAGTGCTATTCCACTAGGTGTATTCACACAACCTAGTTACCCTAAGTCAGAATCGCTCACTAACTTGGTAAATAACATAAATATTTGAGGCGGTCATATTCCTTCCCTGAAAGTGAGATGCCCCTGACCCATATAATGGACGCTATGACTTTGGGATATACTCTCCTTACTCCTCAAGCTAGGTGATTCGCCCTCTACGCACAACCTCCCCTGATAGAACTAGAGTATATATAATAATAATATCTAACCACTCATATTAATGCACACACCATATATATACACACTATCACACACCGTATATATATATATATATATAAAATACCCCGTCTATCCCATGTACTAAGTCCATAACACAAGCCTATACAAATTATCCTGAGTTTATTGTCCGACTCTGATTATTACTTAATTTGCACGTTAATTAATTAGTTTACTTTTGGTGTCGCCCAACCAATATAATCGGACTCGCTCTCGTGGCCCGAAATAAAATAATACCCTAGTCTAAATCCCCGACTTCAAATTAATTAGCTTTCCACCTAAATTAATTTAACACCTTGGTATTGCTCAACTAATATATCCGGACTCGCCCACTCGATCCGTATTTAATTATTTCAGAATATTTTTTCCAAAATTGAGTCATAGTGTGTCACACATAAATTCCCTCCAATCCCAATCATTTTCCCCTCATAATTGATTAGAATGTATGTCCTATATTTATTTCTCGTTAAATAAGGTATGGGAAAGAAGTTTTAATTAAATTCCCCTTATATATTAAAACTGGCCGAACTTCCAAAAATCCCGACCGTCGATCGATCGATCCCCAACCATCGATCGATCGATCGAATAGGTCTTCATCTTCTACGAGTCCCTATTTCTTCCATGGACGAAAAGATTAATCCTCCAACTCCCTCTACAGTTCGATCCAGGTTTTAACATCAAAATAACACATCAAGAACATCATTAGGAACCCCCATAAAGTCCCCAAATGAATTAATTTCCCATTCTCTACTATTTTTCTGAATTGGGGAAAAACCCGTGTTAATCGGTAGCCCGTCTCAACATCTAATTATTATCTCAATTTCGTTGATAATTATTCTGGGCTTTCACATGTGATCAGTTATACACAAATTTTAGATTATAAATGAATCTCTACAAGAATTTTTAATCGGGAGATTGAATTACAAAAACCCCATTTTTGTACCCTCTTTACCCCAAAACGAATTTTTGATTCCCACATCACATAAATATGAATCGAAATACAATTTAATGCTACAACAAGTTAACCACTTTCCTTATGGTTTCATAGGGTGTGATTCAGAGTTGTGATTCTCAAGGTTGATGATGAACTTTCCCCTTTTAGCTATTTCCTTTGTCCCCCAAATTGGTTCCTAGTTCCTTTAACTGCTCCTTAGGGTTTTCTCTCCCACTATGTATTTTCTAAACTCTAATCAACCGTTCCCCTCTTCCTTATAATTAAGTAATTAGGCTTAATCCCATTTTTAGCCTAATGGGCCAAGCCCAAGTGACCCAAATGCCCTTGTGTGGGCCCGACTATGTTTAAAAATGTCCCGCGACCCGTTACTACCCCGGGTACACTTTTCTGACTATCTCAGCCCATTCGGACTCAACCGTACACTCAAAATTGGCATCAGAATTAGTTTATAAAAATCCTTACATCACACCCAATTTAGTCTGTACCTAATCTCGGCTGAGTACATACCCTATCACTAATACTCGAAATGACGTAAATAAATTATTACTATTCACTTAGTAATTAAATTTTCCTAAATATTAATCATTCACTCCACGATTAATATTTAAATAAATATTAACATAATTAATTCAATTAAAATTACGACACACAAGTAATTTATAATTCCTGAATTAATTAGATATTAAATGCATAAAATTACGGGGTGTTACATACTCCCCCCCTTACAAAGGAATTTCATCCCCAAAATTAGGTCGTACATGTGGTGAATAGCTCTCGATATTGTTCCCACATATCCTCTACCCGCTCCCAGGTAGACTCGTCAACGTTGTGATGATCCCACTGTACTCTAACTAGTGGAACAACCTTGGATCGTAACTTTCACTCACTACGGTCCAAAATAGCCACCAGTCTCTCCTCATACGAGATGTCTGGCTATAAATCAGTTTCCTTGAGTGGAATGTGCTAGAAGGCCCTCTCGCTCCTTCGATACTTCTTCAACGATGACACATGGAACATGTCGTGTATCCGCTGAAGATGCTCTGGCAATCCCAGTCTATATGCTACCGGTATCACCCTCTCAATAATAGGGAAAGGTCCCACGTACCTCGGTGCTAATTTACCCTTCTTACCGAACCTCATCACCCCTTTCGTAGTGGATACCCGGACTAATACCTGATCCCTAGCCTCTAACTCCACATATCTCCGTGAAGCATCAGTATAACTCTTTTGCCTATCCTGAGCTATCCGAATCCACCCTCGGATCAACTCTATCTTAGCATACGTCTCCGGGATAATCTCTGACCCTAATAGTTTATTGTCCCCCACCTATAACCAACAAGCGGGTGAACGATAAGGTCTCATGTACAGTGCCTCGAACGGTGCCATACCAATTATGAATTGGTAAGAGTTTCTATACGTGAACTCTACCAAAGGAAGATATCTCTCCCATCCTCCCCCAAAGTCTAAAATGTACATCATGAGCATGTCTTCTAGTATATGATTGACTCTTTTAGTCTGCACATCGATTTTTGGGTGATAAGTTATACTGATCTGTAACTCTGTGCCCATGGCCTCCTAAAATCTCTGCAAAAAATGGGCCACAAAGATCTTGTCTCTGTCAGACATAATATTTACCGGTACCCCGTGCAGCTTAACAATCTCCGTGATTAATAGCTGTGCATTGCGCATCATCTCAAAGTCTGTACGAACCGACAAAAAGTGGGCCACCTTGGTCAATCGATCCACAATGACCCATATGGAGTCGTGACCCCTCTGTGATGGAGGTAACATTGTAATGAAGTCCATGGAGATTCTCTCCCACTTCCACATGAGAATCTCTAGAGGCTGTAGCATCACTGGCTGTCTTTGATGGTCAACTTTCATGAGCTGACACGTGGTACATTTAGAGACAAACTCTGCTATGTCCCGTTTCATTCCCGCCCACCAATACTGTCTCCTCATCTCCTGGTACATTTTATCCCCATCGAGATGTACCAAAAATATCGAACCATGGGACTTTGTTATAATAGCATGCCTCAACTCCTCATCCTCTGGAACAATTAACCTCCCATTTAGGCGTAGGCAAACAGCTGGCGTACCCTATCCTGGCAGATCTGGTCCTCCGCCTGAGCCCTCACAACTCTCATAATGTTCTCCGGTGTGATGGATAAAGTTGACATGCAGTCCCTGGCTATATCATCCTCATATTGAAGCTCTCTCCACTTCGCTTTCCACATCATCCTACATGCAGGCCCTGGCTAAATCCCTGTCCTCTCGGTCAAAATCCACCAGGCATAATTTTTTTAGCCCGATTCCCTTACTAACTGCTAATCTGTTGCTGAGTACCACTTGTGTCACCACCAATAACTGCCTTACTCTGGTGGCTCGGCTCTTCTAGCCTCTTGCTTCCCTTCGCATGGAAGCGATGCTCCTGGAAATGTATAAGAGCGACATTAATGACATCTGTATACGTCACCAACGTTAAATTTCAAATCAAGTGTTGCCTGATCCTCCAGGCCAGGCCATCCATGAACTTCGACCTCTTTCGATCCTCGTTGCTCACCTCATTTGGCATAAAGTTCACCAAATGGGTGAACTCCTCCACATAATCTTCCACTGAATGGTCACCTTGTACTAACTCACTGAATTTCTTCCTCATTTTGGCCTCTACCGCTAGTGGGAAGTATTTGCGATCGAACTGCACCCATAACTCGGATATCATCATCAAATCCCTCTCCTCAGCGGTGGTAACTGACTCCCACCACTGTAAGTCTGCCCCCGATAGACGGAAGGTAAAAGGCATCTATTTCTGCACATCGGTGCACTCCAGCATGCGCAAATGGCATTGAATATTCTTCTTCTAGTAACAAGCCTCTACTACATCGGTACTACCCTGAAACTCGGGTGGTCTCCCTAACTCGCTGCCAAGACGGTGGCCCTACTGGAGCCTGAACTGCTGGTGCCACTGGAGGTGGTGCCTGGTGCTGAGGAAAATGGGTTTCCATAGCCCTCATTGCTATCTCAATTTCCTGGGCCACTATCACGGCCACCTGAGTAGTGGAGATCAACTCTGGTGGGGTGGGTGGTGGTACCTGTGGATCCTGATGAGCCTCCCTTAACTCATCCCTAGCCTCAGCCCTCTCTGCCCTCTGTCTCTTCAGTGGCATCTGAAAATAGATTGAATCGTATAAGTACACAATTTATACAAAAATCTAATAGCAGAAAATACGATATCTCAAAAGCGGAAAATGAATCAACAGTCCTAATAATAGGGCTCTATAACAACTTAACACTACATTAAAACGTAGTAAGCCGCACAGATCTAAAGGACACTAGGACCTGGTGCTATGATACCATCTGTGACACCCCACTTAATTAACCCCGGGTGATCAGTCCTAAATTAGATTAGAACAGGTTTCTCAGTTGGATCACTGTCGCCTTTTTAATTACTATCCACCTAAATGAGAAAATTAGACTGGTGCCAAATTTTATCTTTCATTAATTTAATGAAGTACTCATGAAAAAACAAAATAAGCTAAACAAACATAACTAACTGAAATCCACTATTCGTAATTTAAATAAACTGACCGAATAAACCATCAATTCAAAATCAACAAAATTAAAGACAGATAAAGATAAATCTCAACAAGTCTGACATAGACAAAAATAATGCTGTGAGCGACATGCTCGAGTAACTTATAGGAATCTATATGCTAGAAATAGAAATAAATGAGGTGCCTATCAAACTCCTCAACATCAACAAATGCTGCAACAACGAATCCATGGAATGAATCAAGCATGGTGTCCTTGTGGCTAGACACCTAAAAAGTTTTTAAAATATTTATAGCAAGGGTTAGAACCCAAATCATTTGGAAAACATTTAGAAAATGATTAACTTGCAGTAATAAATAAGTATGCATGCTCTTCATATTATAGTTAGTGTCGCACTCCATTGAGAACATCCTCATCCCTCCTCGAATGTGCACTTCTAACGCCTTAACTAATTTCCTTAGTTATATATCCCATAACAAGATAATTGAAATAACTCCTTGCAACTACCCTACTCTAATTGAGTATGTCATAGCTATGATTTCTAAGTTATTATCAACCTTAACTTAATCAATCATTCCCTTATTAAATTCATATAACTTTGACACCCGTTGTACATATAATACAATTCTCGGCCTGTATTGAATTACTTGTATATAATTATTCATCCCATTATATACGTATAGTCATATTACAACAATCACACATATGTGGAAATAGTAGTTAATACTGAACATCCTCCCGAGTAATAACTCACCAGATGTATATTCTCTAAAGTGCTATTCCACTAGGTGTAATCACACAACCTAGTTACCCCAAGTCAGAATCGCTCACTAACTTGGTAAATAACATAAATATTTGAGGCGGTCATATTCCTTCCCTGAAAGTGAAATGCCCCTCACCCATATAATGGACTCTATGACTTGGGGATATACTCTCCCTACTCCTCAAGCTAGGGGATTCACCCTCTATGTGCAACCTCCCTTGATAGCACTAGAGTATATATAATAATAATAATAATAATAATAATAATAATAATAATAATAATAATAATAATAATAATAATAATAATAATAATAATAATAATAATAATATCTAACCACTGATATTAATGCACACACCATATATATATATATATATATATATATATATATATATATATATATATAGAGAGAGAGAGAGAGAGAGAGAGAAATAAAATACCCCGGCTATCTCGTGTACTAAGTCCGTAACACAAGCCTATACAAATTATCCTGACTTTATGGTCCAACTCAGATTATTAATTAATTTTCACGTTAATTAATTAGATTACTTTTGGTGTCACCCAACCAATCTAATCAGACTCGCTCTCATGGCTCGAAATAAAATAATACCCGAGTCTAAATCCCCGACTCCAAATTAATTAGCTTTCCACCGAAATTAATTTAACACCTTGGTATCCCTCAACCAATATACCCGGACTCGCCCACCCGATCCGTATTTAATTATTCTGGAATATTTTCCCCAAAATTTAGCCATAGTGTGTCACACATAAATTCCCTCAAATCCCAATCATTTTCCGCTCGTAATTGATTAGAATGTATGTCCTATATTTATTTCTCATTAAATAAGGTATGAGAAAGAAATTTTAATTAAATTCCCCTTAATTATTAAAACTGGTCGAACTGCCAAAAATCCCCGACCATCGATCGATCACCAACCATCAATCGATCGATCACCAACCATCGATCGATCGATAGAATAGGTCTTCGTCTTCTCCAAGACCCTGTTTCTTCCGTGGCCGAAAACCTTAATCCTCCAACTACCTCTACAGTTCAATCCAGGTCTTAACATCAAAATAACTCATCAAGAACATCATCAGGAACCCCCATAAAGTCCCCAAAATGAATTAATTTCCCATTCTCTAATATTTTTCTAAATTGGCATTCGAATTATTTATAAAAACCCTTATCTCACACCCAATTTAGTCTATATCGACTCCCGGTTGAGATAAGTACATACCCCGTCACTAATACTCGAAATGACGTAAATAAATAAATTATTATTCACTTAGTAAATGAATTTCCCTAAATATTAATCATTCACTCCCCGATTAATATTTAAATAATTATTACCATAATTAATTCAATTAAAATTACGATACACAAGTAATTTAGAATTTCTGAATTAATTAGATATTAAATGCATAAAATTACGGGGGGTTACACTTTCTTCTAAAAAACTTTGAGTCAACAACACAAAATGCCAAAAAAGGATAAATCAAGAAACTCACTCAACCCAAACATATATAAAAAGGATAAATTAGTGCATTAAGATGTAAATCAAAAACTTACATTGAGCGCCAAATCCCATACCTGCTTAACTATCACCATTGTCATTCAAGCATCCTTGGTAAAAACAATATAACCTATTAACAAAAGCCAACAATCGAACACACATGTTCATCTCAGTTAAGGAAAAGTATGAAATAGGAATCAGTTAAAGAAGAAAACAAAACAAAACAGAAAAAGAAAAAAAAAAGTTAAAAATGATTAACCTCATACCTTCCATACAATAAAGAATGTTGGATTTGATTATTTGTTTAGATCCCCACCTAAAATTAAAAAATGAATCAAAAGCATACAATTAGAGGACACACTATTTTCCCACAAAAATAAACACAAACAAAAATATGCAAAACATTTAGTTATCTCCATGTCCACAGTGAGTTTAATTTATAATGGGACCAAACAAAAAGAGGATTCGTTAGTTTAAAGCGCATATGCTCATGGGGAACAAACAATTAAGCAAGTTACTGCAAGGCCAAAAAACGCTATAACAAACAATATATGCATTTATTATGCGTTAGGAGCTTGATATCAGTAAATTGGCAAAAAATCATAAATGTGTTTGGGTTGGAATTTTGGTATAAATACTATATACTTGTTTTTTTCGTGCATTGTGTGTGTCGTTTGTTTCGTGATTACTTGGCACAAACACTAATTTATGTTAAAATTTTAAAACCAAGCTTTGCTAATGGCCATACATTTCAAAATATCAGACACACAATATTGGGGTATGTACCAGTATTGGCTATTTCCTAAAGCCATTGGTGAGTGACATTTAAAAAAAAATGTTCATAGGCTTCCAAAACATGAAATTTACTTGACTATAGAAAGAAGAACAAATAAAATCTCTGATACTTTCTCATGTGAAAATGAGGCTCGTGTTCAGTCCCAAAAAAAACCATGCAAAAAAAAAACTAATAAGTGAAAACCAAAAAGAAGAGTAAAGAGTGAGGGTGTATCCTTTGAACACGCTGAGATGACGAATCCTTAAATGGTAGAGATACAAAACAAATAATCAAGTATAATGAGGTCAATAACTCACCCTCAAACCAAATATAAATGCAAAAATCAACAATAAAGCACCCAGCAACAAACTCTATACCACAAAGCATAAAACACATAAACCAAAACTGAGAAATTAGTAATTACTTTAGTGGCTGTATACCAATCAAAGAGAAAAAACTAATATACCAAGGGTGAGATACACATGATTTCACATATAAAAAACATAAATTAGGAAAAACAAAGCCTAAATAAACCCTAAATAGAGTATACATGGTTTGCTCAAATCATGTGTTTAAAAAACCCCGAAATCTCTACCTGATATGAACCATAAAATGACCCAAAATTAAAAACTCATCGATCTAAAAAGAAAAAAGAGGGCATACCTAATTTGAGTCGCGATGTGGTGAATCAAGGGTGAGATTTCTGTAAACAACAACAAAAACACATTATTCAAACCATAAAAGCCCAAATTCGAAAGATCAAACCCTAGATAGAGTATACCTGATTTGTTGATTTGAAGAGGGTGTAAACCTAAATAGATTATACCTGATGTGCCGATTTGGAGAGGGTGCCAACATGGGTAATGAAAAGAGTGAGGTTTAGGTTTAGGGAGAGAGATCATTATTATTTATCGTTGCCAGTGGGAGGGAGAGGGTAAAGTGAGAGCGAAAGGGTAAAGACGAGGACGCTTTGATAATAAAGGTAAGGAGAGAATTGGTTGAAATACAATTATACCCCTCATTTTGAATTTTGAAGGAGAGGGGGAGTAAATTATAGTGTGTTAAAAGAGGGGAAAATAAAAAAATTCAGGGCAAAAGAGTTAGTGCAGGAAAAACTTATAAAGATAACATCATCTTTTCATCTTATGATATATATATATATATATATATGTGGTGGGATTTAGATAATCGGTGGGACCACATGATTTAGGTGGGCTAGTTGGAGTGTTTTTGGTGACATTACGGTGTTGTACCTTATTCTTTTGTTTATATATATATATATATATATATATATATATATACACAAGGGTGTACTCATGCCCGGTTGCATGGTTGGATATTCGATATGGGGTATTTATGTCTATGGCACATCAATATGTATCTTTTGCAACATGAATTAAACCAATAAATTTAAAATAAATACAAATTATAAATTTGTGATCTTACAAATGGTGCATTTGAAATTTCAGGCAACATGTGCATCATGTTTTCGACACGCCTATGTATAATTATTTTGGTGCATTTAATGACTATCGGTTACTGCACATGTCACACAAAAAAACTACATTTCTTTAATTACATATCAAAAAAATTATTTGTTTCGAGCTTAAAATTTAGTGCCAAATTTAGTAATATTCCAAAAACATGTTGGAATAGATAAACATGTACTTTGTAGTACCATCCGTTAAAATATAGAGAGATTACTCAACATCTATCACAACCAACTCCTATTACAGTTTTATCAATTATGAATGATCTTCACTTATTGTATCTTCTTCTCATTAGGTAGAACTTATTTTACAATTAGTCATTACGCACCTTTTTCTAATGATTATGTTTGTGATATTCTTATTAACTTTTACACAAACAAAAGTTAATATTAGTTATTGCACAGTTTAAATGCAATTCTCCATTCATTAAAAGTTACTATATATTAACTGAAATTATGTGAAGGTACAATCTGGTCTCCTTCATAATAACATGATTTACAACAATAAATATCATTTACAACAACAAGTGGACTCCTTTCAGTTAGCTTTAAGAATAATGCTTTGAGTCCCAAACAACTCCCCCAAATCTCCCCCAAATCATATGTGGACGCCACGTCATTCTTCCACTTACCTGTCATCTATTGCCATGTGATGCGGGTCCCGCCAGGGTACAAAGCACAAGTCATTTTGGGGGAGATTTTGGGGAGTTATTTGGGACTCATAGCACTACTCTAGCTTTAATACCAACTGTTTGGTAACCAACACAAAGTTTACCAACTTTGAAAGTATAATAGGAACATAAATCAAGAACTATTAACAACCCAAGATAATTTCTTCCTTTAACTTTAGAACTATTAACAACTCTCTCTTCCACATTCATATTATATTCAATCTCCCTGTAAAATAAAACTGACATGATATTCATGTAATAAATTCAGTGTATATATATAGAACCTTTCATAATACCTGTAAATAAATAAATTTCACTCTCAAATACCTATAGCATAATGAACATTTCCTCAATCATCGTGTAATGAAAATTTGAACTGAATCATAATATTAAGGGTCTGATCATAAGTAGATGGGTGCAAATAAGAATATGAAAGTCACAAAAAACAATTATGGGGAAAAAATGGAGAGTGTTGGATTACCTTTATAGGGAGGACAGTGGATCGATAAAATAGGAAGAAAAGTATGATAATTAAAATTTGATTACCTTATAATAATTAAAATCTTGAGCCTTATGCTTTGTTTACCTGTACATCACATTTGTGGGTTTGCTTCAAAAATGCCAGCCATATCTCAAAGTTAGCTTTAGTTTGTATCTAACTAACCATGAAGAAATCTTACCTTACATTTGATAGACTCTAAATAATAGGATACTATTAAAACCCATTAAGCCATAACTCATGTTGTCAGGTATGTAACAGGGTATTATCTCATCCACAAATTTATTGACTACGGTTAAGAATAAAAATTCAAACCAAACCAAGAAATGAGATATTGTATTTGGAAATAATATTAGTTCATACACATTTATTGTTTTTTGATGCCTGCAACTGAGATATAGAAAATAGTAGTGTTTTCTTTCTCCCAACTCCGACATCATTGTAGAGATACATATATTAAGGAAATGTTGCAGTGTTTTCTTTCTCTCAACTTCGATCATCATCATAGAGTCATCATTCAAGTTTTCACATAGATTTCTTCTGTAGGAACCTCTACTATGTTTTCTTCTGTAGGAAAATCTACTATGTTTTCGTTCAATTAGCACTATAAATCCTAATTCTACAATGAAAAATCATACATAAAAAGTTGAATGATTGGAACAACAAAGAAAAATAAATAAATAAAGGGAGATATAACCTTATCATGTAAGATCTACAAAATCGAACATAAAATCCTTTACCTGCTACTTCCTTATTCTATGCTAAGGTTGGATCCCAAAACTATAAACCCAAATACAACAATAGTGAGAGAAGAATCGAGAAGATGTTCAATGGTGGTGATGTGCCTAGGGAGAGTGAGAGGCGAAAAGAGTTGGTGTGGAGATTTTTTAGAGAGAGAAGATAATACGTGCGAGGCTCAAGGTGTGTAAGAGGTATGGGTGAAAAATGGGACGGGTGGGAGGCTCGAGGTAGTCCAAATATTCAGAATCATTAAGTGAGTTCTCCATGATTTTTTAACAATACGTGGAACTATTTAAAACCATAAGATTCAAACCTCAATGATACGTGGAAACTAAAGGGTTTGTGTTGTGTTGGGATAGTGTTTGTGTTTGGCTTATGACGTGGCCGCTTATAATGTGGCACAACTTATGATGGGGTAAAAAGACCCTCCTCCTTTATTATATATATGTGTGTGGTTGTGTGTGTGTGTGTGTGTGTGTGTGTGTGGATATTTAGTCCTATTATGATGATAATGCATGAATGTCAAATACCTATGCACTGGGATTGTGGGTAATCCCCATATTTTTGGGATGTAATTTAAAATAGTATTACATTAATTATCAAAATTCATTATAAATTTTATTTGTGAATTAAAAATTAATTATGTGAAATTTAATCGATTTTAGTGTAATTATTTAAAAAATATTAGGTTTAAAACAAATCAATTATTAAATGCATTTATATGGGCATGTCTTATTTAATTAAAACTTATGTGGGATTTATTGAGTTTTCATTCAACTAGTTTCTAAATTAGCTAGTACGTGACAAATTAGAGGGTGAATGTTTTTTTGGGGCATGGTAAACCTTCACTATATATTTTGGAAATATTTATAGTCATTTTTAAATATAAAATTACAAAATAAATTACTTAAATAAATATTTTCTATTTAATCATTTACAGGGGCTAGTGTGCTAGTTAATTTGCCCTTATTTGTGAGTTTGGGGGAGATTAAATGATGGAGAAGAGGAGGTTGACTTATGAAAGAATTTTGTACATAATGTTTGTGTTTATTATGATTATAAATAATAAAAATGAAATTAGGATTACTATTAGTTGTTAAATAATCAATATGGGAGTTAAGGCTAATTTAATGGGCAATTTATGGGGAATTTGAAGTGTAAAATGGTAAAATGGAGGGATAAAAAGTAGGTTCCAAGACATAACATATTTTTAAAAGTTTTACGATGGTTTTAAAGATATATACTTGTATATAGAAGTTTGTTTGGGTTTTTGGTCTTTAGACACCTTCAATTGAGATAATTCAAGAGAGTTGAGAGAGGGAAAAAAAAGAGAAAATAAGAACTTGGGAGATGTTTTTAGATGAGGATTAAGTGACTTATTTAATTGTTAAGAAAAATAATATGATGATAATTACTTTCAAGTAAATATTTATAAGCCTTTTGGCGCTTTGATTCGGTATTTTCAACTTTTACGATTAAAGATAGTTTTGTTCTCATGTGGATCTAATTGTGTGCTACTCATATTCATCCATGACTGTATATGTTATACATGCTACTTTTGCATCTTATATGTAAATTTTTTATATATATTACTAATTTTGTTACACTCATGTTGTATGACTTGTTTTCATACCGTGTAGTGTGGCTAATACAAATATATTTGATTTACAAGCATGTATGGAATTAAAATTTTGGCGGACAATTTATACTCAAACTGTGAAAATTAATTTATATGTTCATTAAATTGTAAGAATAATTATTTTTTATTTTTGAAATTATTGGAGGGTTCATATGCATCCCTTAACCAAACAACCCACGATACATGGCGTGCTTTCGGGCTACGATTTTATCTATTCCCGACTGAACTAAGCCATGGGTTCAGTTTGGCAGTAATGCTAGGTTTGGAAAGTACGATAGGAAAGTACGATAGGTTTGGAAAGTACGATAGGAAAGTACGATTTAATTCGTGGATTGTTTAGATGATAACTGATAGGAAAGTATAACGAGAGTCCACACTATCTCGCGAAAAGTGAGGTAGGGATTTGATATATATGCTCGGAATTTGTGGATAGACGTGGTGAGTAAATAATATTTATTATTGTTGTATTGAGATCTTAGAATGAGTGTCATACTCCATACACTTGATATATTGCATGCACGATTATGTTTAGTGCACTTGGAGCAGTTACAAGCTACCGAGTTTCCCTCTCACCTCTATAATACCCAGTATTTTAATTACATTGTTGATGTAAAAAACTAGATCGCTCTAATTTTTCAATCACAGATAAATAAATAAGACAAAGATTTTTAAAGTGGTTCGGCTAGGAATAAAGCCTACGTCCACTGTTATGTTATTGCTGAGTGTTTGTGGAATTCTTGATTACAAATTCTCTCAAGAAATTCCGATCCCCTTGAATGAGGATGATACAAGATATTTATAGCATTTAGGCTGTACATGAAAGGTCCAATACATTAAATGATATACATATGAAAGGGTAATACATTTAATGCAGCGTGTGCGTCAAGAATATAATGAATAGTTGAACAGTTGTCCGTCTGGTAATTAATGATACGGCCGAGATGCAGTTCGGACCGCCTTAGTTGCTCGTTGATCAAGAGTTCCTCGGAGTGCTTAGAGTATCTCGGGATGATAGAGTTCCTCGGGGTGTCCTCCTCGTTGCTCGGAGAGAACATGACTTGGTCGGGGGAAATAAACTTCCTCGTTGTTATTGTGCCATGTAGATTGACACGTGTCTTCTTATTATTGGTCCACATCAGCAGATTAAATTTGGTATCAACAGAAGCCCCCAATGCTTCATGCTTGATGGGTTACTTGAAAGGATGGAGTATTTATTCTGCAATGTTGCTCGGTGCTCGAGAAATTCTTGATCTACCTTCTTGATTTGTTTAACATAAAGTGCATTATCTTTTGGACAACATATGATGCCGTTTGTAGCTTGTCATAATCTTCAAGTATGTTGATTGGTTTGCTAGCCGACCTACTGCCTCCTATGAGCTAGTGGTGGACTTCGAAACATTTTCATATAACTTCTTCTTCAATATTGGTTGGGATAGTAGTAGCAAAGATCTCAATACTGTTGATGTTGATTTTGATTTCTACCTCTGCTCGGGGACGAATAAGAGGTTCTCAGGGACGAGCAAGTGCTTCTCGGGAATGGGCTAATGCTTCTCGGATAGATCATCTGTGATGAATATCAGAATGTTGAAAGGTCTTAACTTCATAAACTCCTCTTATATTTTAGATGATCCTCCTGTTGGTGAGGAACCTATTTCAAAAGTAGAAGGAAAAGAAACCAATAGAATAGGAATCTCAATGTAATAGTTAGTATACATTTTCATTCTCAATGTATTTTGTTTTTTGAATTTAACGAAAGACTTTCATTTTTATTCGCAATCTTAATTGCTATTGTCTTGTAAAATACTTTACATGTGTGCATATGTATAACAACATTGTGTTGTTCATCGACCAACTTAGTAATAAAGAAGTTACAAGTATTAGTAACGTTGCTCGATCACTTAATAATAAAGTAATGAGTATAAAAATGTTAAAATTTTTCCAACCAGCCAAGGTTGTTAAATTATGCTTGTCGACCAACTACAGTTGATGGGTTTTTATCCCCGACCAGCCATACTTGGTTCAATTTCAAATATTTTCATAAAAAGTGTCCGACCAACTAAGGTCAATAATTTATCCTCGTCGACCAACTACAGTTAGTGGGTTTTTATCCCCGACCAACTATACTTGGTGTATTTTGGAATATTTTGTTCTTCAAAGAACGTTTTGTAATAATATTACCTCCCGACCAACATAAGTTGTAATGTGAGAATATATTTTTATCTTACCAATCGTAATTGATCGTGCTGGTGTACACCTCCTAACCAAAGGAATAATTTTTGGCTCCTTAGAGCTGTCCTCCTAACCAAAGGAGGTTGGCTCCTTAGAGCACTTTTGGCTACTTATAGCACTTTTTGGCTCCTTAGAGCACTTTTGGCTACTTATAGCACTTTTTGGCTCTCCTTAGAGCACTTTTGGCTACTTATAGCACTTTTTGGCTCCTTAGAGCACTTTTGGCTACTTATAGCACTTTTTGGCTCCTTAGAGCACTTTTGGTCCATTAGCTCTGACGATATCCTAGCGCTGAATGAACCTTCAAAATGTTTGACTGATGATAATATGCAGCAAAATCCTCGTTTTTAAATTGTGTTCCATGGTCTGTGATGAAGGCATGAGGGAGATCATATCGGCAGATGATGTTCTTCCAAACAAATTGGTACACCTTCCTTCTCGTATGTCATGTCAATAAGTGGCTCAGCTTCTATCCACTAAGTAAAATAATCTACTGCGATGACGAGGTATTTGAATCTTCCTCGAGTCGTCGGCAATGGTCCAACCAAATCAATCCCCACATGGAAAATGGCCAAGGATAAATGATGGGTGTCAACAATGTTTGTGAAGTTCTTCGGATGGAGGAAAAGCGTTGGTATTTGTCACATTTCTTGGCATAAGCTATACAATCAGGTATCATCGTCGGTCAGTAGTATCCCTGCGTCATCACCTTTTGCAAAAGTGTTCGACCTGCTACATGGGCTCCACAGGACCCTTCATGGATCTCTTTAATCAATTCACCTCGGAGGGATGTACACATCTTTGCAAACCTGCCATAATTCCTCGTCGAGCAGCTTTAAACTTCCATTTCTTGGCAGCGAGCTTATCTTCCGAATACCATTATACCGAGCATCTTTAAACTTCCATTTCTTGGCAGCGAGCTTATCTTCCGAATACCATTAATTAGTACATACCGAGCAGCTTTAAACTTCCATTTCTTGGCAGCGAGTTTATCCTCCGGTAATTGTTCTTCCTTAATATATGCTCTGATAGGATCCATCCAAGATGTTCCTAAATCAAGGGTAATAATATTCATCGTCAGGTCTTCATCTATGCTCCGACTTTCTAATACTTCAATTGATATCGTTCTTCGCAGCTCGGTACTAGTAGCTGATGCTAATCGGGCCAAGGCGTATGCTCTCACATTCTCCGTTCTTGATATTCTTACCAGTTGGACAACAACAAACTCTGATACCAACTCCATCACCTTTGCTTGATAATTGATCATCAATTCTCCTTTGGTTGCATATATTCCCAACATTTGATTTACGATCAATTGAGAATCACTGAAGACAATAACCTGATGTGCCTCCATAGTATTTGACAAATTAAGACCTGCAACCATGGCCTCATACTCAACCTCATTATTAGAAGCTTTGAATTAGAAACGTAGGGCGTATTCCCTGTCGACCTCATCTGGGCTGTTCAAAACGATCCCTGCCCCACAACCTGTAGTGAAAGATGATCCTTCTACATATAACCTCCATATAGGCAATTTGTCTTCTAATTTCTGGTCTGACAGAGTTCCTCGGTGGAATACTTTTCGCTTTCTTTCATCATGTCCTGATACTTCTGAATACACCTCTTGAATTTCGATATACCTCCTGAACTTCAATATACCTCCTGAACTTCAATATACCTCCTGAACTTCAATATTCCTCCTGAACTTCAATATACCTCCTGAACTTCAATATTCCTCCTGAGAAAGTGATTAGTCGGGGTTGAATTTGATGCTCGACTGCATGATGATATAAGAATGTGCCACAAAATGAACAAATATATCTGTAATAGAAGCCCCCAACTGTGGAATGTGAACTTTGAATGAGATTTATCGACCAATACCAACCGGAGTTGGATTTTATCTACCAACCGGAGTTGGATTTTGTCTACCAACCGGAGTTGGATTTTATCTACCAATCGGAGTTGGTGGTAATTGATAATAAATGATGAAGACTTCCTCGGAGCTGACCAACAAATTGTTGGGAATAAGATAATATAAATGCTGGAGACCTCCTCGGTGCTCCTCGGCGATGACCAACAGATTGTTGGGAATAAGATATAATAATTGCAGGATACATCCTCGGCGATGACCAACAGATTGTTGGGAATAAGATATAATATAAATGCAGGATACCTCCTCGGCGATGACCAACAGATTGTTGGAAATAAGATATAATAAATGCTGGAGACATCCTTGGAGCTGAATAAGATATAATAAATATTTGTCGAGCTCCATGCTGAAATGAGAATAGAATATGCATCCAAATAGATATAAAGAATAATTAAAAAAATAATAAAGTGCCTCGCCGATCCGTCGAGGTAGAATCATATAATACCGAACAAGAATAAGATCTTTCAGAACATAAGAATATGGCCGAGAACGTTTTCAGGCCTGCATATAAATAAGAATTACTCCGACCAACTATCCGTTGGGGGTGAAATATAATAAATGTTATAGTTCTTCTCAGTGCTGAATATGATAATAAGTATCTCGTCGTGCTCCATGTTGAGATGAATATAGAATATGAATCTCAATGGATATATAGAATCATTTGTGCTGGAGCAGATATCTGGGCCTGAATATAAATAAGAATTACCCCGACCAACTATCCGTTGGGGGTGAAATATAATAACTGTTGTAGCTTTTCCTCGGAGCCGAATATATAGTGAGAGAAGAAATTTTTCGAGCTCCATGCTGAGATAAATATAAAATATGAATCCGAACGGATATAGAATAATTTGTGCTTCAGCATTCGTCGGCATTGAATCTTGTGCCTGTAAAAAATAATAATTTGCTCTACCATATGTGTAGGCTGAATTGATTAGTCATGAGAATAATTTACTCATCCAATCAATATATGATATGTATCAGCATAAAAATTTCAAATTATGAAATAATATTTTTGTGCCACACGTGTGTGAGATGTACAAATTTTTATTAGATATGCGCCATAAATAAGACGTAAAGGTATTTAATCTCCAACAACTAATCAGGTATTAGTTGTTGTTTAAAAAATATTTTTGGGGTGCTTCGCATTTTTTAATACCCCAAGATTCTACTGCTGCCGACAAACGACATGGATGTTGCCGACCAACATTTAAGGATATCTCAAGTTATAGAATATATGGTTGGATGACCAGAATATCTCGAATCTTGAGATAAAAAAAAATAACATTCAATGTAAAATTTAAGCCTTAAGAATGTTAATTAAATGAATAAATATATAACCCACTAGATCGTGTGATTTCGACAAACAAACCTTGTGATGTGATGAACGAGGGGCCAACATATCAAATTTGTGCCCAGAGTCTTGATATGGTCATGATTGTTTTACTGATCCTCTTTTACAAGAGGTGAGTAATGATTTTTCAGGTGAGAGAAAATTATTTTTTTATATTGATCCCTTCCTATTCCCAATTTGGAGAGATAAAAATATGGTGAATGATCGAAATTATTACCAAATTTATATCAAAAATCAATCAATTTGATTTTATTGACATAGATGGAAAATGAACCAAATTAAGTATATAGTTCATAAAAGTGAATGCAAAGAGACTCAAACTTGAAGAGATAGAGAATATATATGGGTCATGATTTCCATGAGAAGACTTTTCATTGTCTTTAACCTTTTCCCATTCTTTTATTAAAAATATGATGGGAATTTGAATAGACATCAAATAGCTTACAAAATTTATTTCAAAATCAACAATGAAAATGATCAAATCTTATCATCGTCGTATATATTGGCATATGTAATCATTTAAAATATTTATTCCATGATATAAAATTAAAACTTGAGAATCAAGCAAAGAGTTATGATTTATGAAATCTACTATTTTTCAGATTTCTAAATAAGGATGAATCTAACAGTTATGATTTAAAAATCATGATATGCAACATTTTGCAGATAAAAATTGGACAATTAATTTATGCATATAAACATAAAAATCGTGATTGAATCAAAAGATTTATGTATAATTGATTATACGTAGAGAAAATAAAAACTTAGCTTTTGGTGGAGAACAACGCTTGTAACATGTTCCCACAGACGGCGCCAATCTGTTGATGTAAAAAACTAGATCTCTCTAATTTTTCAATCACAGATAAATAAATAAGACAAAGATTTTTAAAGTGGTTCGGCTAGGAATAAAGCCTACGTCCACTGTTATGTTATTGCTGAGTGTTTGTGGAATTCTTGATTACAAATTCTCTCAAGAAATTCCGATCCCCTTGAATGAGGATGATACAAGATATTTATAGCATTTAGGTTGTACATGAAAGGTCCAATACATTAAATGATATACATATGAAAGGGTAATACATTTAATGCAGCGTGTGCATCAAGAATATAATGAATAGTTGAACAGTTGTCCGTCTGGTAATTAATGATACGGCCGAGATGCAGTTCGGACCGCCTTAGTTGCTCGTTGATCAAGAGTTCCTCGGAGTGCTTAGAGTATCTCGGGATGATAGAGTTCCTCGGGGTGTCCTCCTCGTTGCTCGGAGAGAACATGACTTGGTCGGGGGAAATAAACTTCCTCGTTGTTATTGTGCCATGTAGATTGACACGTGTCTTCTTGTTATTGGTCCACATCAGCAGATTAAATTTGGTATCAACATACATTATTTAAATTTGGAAATTAATTATGTTTGGTTTATTATTACATGAAATGTTACATTTTTATTTTATTTCTTTGCATAATTTAATTCAGATTGGAAATTGGATTTAATTCAGGGCATTTCATTAATTAAATAATTGATATTTGAACACAAACCGATTGATTATTAAATATCTCCGTTGTTAGTTATTTGTTTTAATTTTTTTTATTTGTCTAATATGAAGCGTATAGGGTCCATTTTAAGTTTTCAGTGGTGGATTATAGGCCTATTGGATTAGTATAAGGCTTGAGTAAGGTTTTAAGACATTTGGATGTGAATTTAGGGTTTTTTAGGTGAGGCCCATTTGGGTCCCAAGCATTAGGGATCTCATATTACACATAAAACAAATTTGGCAGGCACCTTAGGGCTATAGAGACATAACTTGAAGAGAAGAGGAGGAACTGGAATGATCTTGGCATGGTTTTCTTCACAAAAGGGTTGAGGCAAGTTTATCTAGAATTGGATTATGATTGCCTTCGTGTTAGATTGTATCTATTCATTGAAATCTAAACCCAATCACATTTTAAATCCAATTAAATTGATTAGTTTCGTAATCAATATACTCAAAATATCTATTAGGTCAAGTTCCTTCATATTTCAATTGATTTTCTCGTGATTATGATATATCTAGGGTTCTTGAATGAGAAATTGATTTTTCCTTTGAATCTTGTTATAAACTTAGGGATTTGATGTTAGAAATATGTTTCAATTACTTATATGATGTAATTTTATTATTTGGATGTTGGTTGGGGGCTTGGATGAAGCTTTTGAGTTCATTAATGGAGTTTAGAGATATAAATTCATGTTTCGAAATGATGTTCCAAGCAATCGATCTACACCCTCAGCTTTTGTGTTTTAGGGGATTGTATTTTTTTGGTTAGATTGTTTGTTTTTGAGACTTAGGGCAAGGTTGGATTGACTTATATATTTCTTATACTTATAGAATGGAGATGAATTATAACGATTTGAGATGTTCGAAATTGGTGCTTAGGTTATTTTGATATTTTTGGAATTCGGTCAGTTTGAAGGGGTAAACTGAGTATAGAGGAATTATTTGCTAACCCAAGAGTAGTATGGTCTATTATTTGGAATTTTGGAACTTTAATGTATTGGGATTGTTGGTCGGTATTATTAAAGTATTTATGATATAATAGTGGGGCATTTATCCTTTGAGTGAGATTAGGTTTGAGTTAAGAAACCCTTGAGTTAGGTAGTTGTCACGCATAATTGATTTATATAAACTACGTGTGGGTTGATACCTAGATGTGAAGCTTTGGGAAATTAGGCTGGGGTTATACGAGATTGAATATAGTTTACATGTGTGTTTTTAAGATATGATACGGTGAGACTATACCTATATTTAGGAACCGTGGGCTCTAGGGAAGTCTAATATAGGATGAATATAGGGTTATATATGCGTTTGACCTTTTCATCATAGTAATGCTAAATGAGACTTAATGGAATTGGGTCAGAATGTGTATATGTTTTATTTTACCCATTAGTGAGGGTTGTATTTGCTTGCTTGTTCTTATTTTCAATGCATACCATGTGTGAGTGCTTGTGACGAACGTACTGGAGGGGATATCCATTATGGGGTCATACGATGTGGACCACCTATATACTCGTGTCCCGATGGGGATATGCTAGGGGTGTTGTAGTATAGCCATTGGATATGTGAATGATGGTCATTGTATAGTTTTGGGCATGGTAGTCTATGCGACTGATAGGCAAAGCATAGTGATTATACCTTGTTGATTTTTTTCCAGTTATAGGAGTGGCACCTCTTATAATCTTACCAAGTAAGCACGAGTGATCCTTAAAGGTAGTAAGGATAGGTCTTTGATATTTACAAATGTGCGAGGAGTCAATGTACAGTACATGACGGGGGTTGTACCTAGGTGTGGATGTTAGATGTGAAGATTATCTTTTTCATACCCTATGTGATTATGAGTGGCGGTACCTGGTGTCTAAAATTCATATGGTTATAATTATATGCCTTAGCTAAGTAATACTAATAATATACCATAGATATAAAATAATATGTTATAAACTAAAGAGAGAGATGAGAGATAAAAAAGGAGACAAAAGTTTTTATGTGGTTCATCCCAATGAGGTGCCTTCGTCCACCAGTATTAAGTCACTAGGTATTAGGATTGAGTACAAACTCTTAAGTAAATCTCTAGTATTGAGTGCATGCCAGTTTGCACATGTCCCTCACTTGAGCGGTGTAGTAGGCTACGTATAGTGGTGGGAAGAAGAAGATGTGAATTGCCATTATATATATAACATGTATACACCTTTTTACATTGTAGATAACAACTAAGCATGAGTCAGCATGGCCTTACTTGCGTGTACATTGGTGACTATAGATATTCCCACGTGTGCATGTTTTACTTTGTTGATGGTTAGAATTTTTGAATGTAGTTAACCATTTTGTAGACAGGTGGAGATAATATGCCGAACATAATAATATCACAGGACTAGGCCCACTAAATGATGACAAGTGTTAAATTCTCATTGATCCATGTTATACTCTTATTTTTTGTTACAACAAAAGCCCCTAATACTTCCTTCTTGATTTGAATGAGCAGTGACTGTTAGAGTGATAGGATGGTATATTATCCATCAGGAGTTGGTTGTCTTTGTGAAAGCTTTAGTTGTTAGCCTCCAAGGGTGATTTCTTTATGTTGTGGCATCTGGTCTGCAGCCAATCTCAGGGAGTTCATAAATTTTTCGTTTCGTTCCTTGAATGCAGTGCCAATTTTATAAATAAAGGAAAAATAGCGAACCGTCTAGGGGTATATTAGTAATTTCATTCCTTGGGAACTGACATGTCATCAATAGACGAAGCGATGGGTACGTTTAATCATACTATTTTTTGCAAGTATGAATACATTACTGAGTTTTATAAAATGTTAGTTAACTCCTTTGTTCACTTCACCCTAAATTTCAAATTCCTTCTTCTCTTTCAATATTTTCGTTTACCATTTATGAGAGTTGTCCTTCTTTGTTGTCTTATTCACTGTAAGAATATCTCCTTCTTTGTATATTTTTCTTCGTTGCTGTAAATATGGTGCATACTATCGATGAGAGTTAACTTCCTAGGTAAAACGAAGTTATTAACAGGTCCTTATGACCTTTGTGTGTCAAAAGAGTGTCATTGGATCCCTATGATATTTTTTGCGGAGTGTGGGGTCACTTTGCTCCTAATCATTTATTTCTGGAATTTTTCAATATATTTAAGTGGTCCCTTCTCAAATGCCCCTAAATACTTGGAGAGACATAAATGGATTAAATTGCATTAATGAGCAGTATGTGAAAAATATAGGAATGAAGGAATTGATATACTATTACAGTTAAGGAACCAGAATTGAAAATATTTATTGCTTTAAGACGATATTTTCAAATAGAGACCTTGTTGTGAACCTGCCTTATTCCAATAAGGAATATTTGGATCATGATTTGATATTAAAGGATTGGAAATTTTACCCTCTTCTTAAGGGTGAGGAGTACATGGGACCCCATTGTTCCCAAGATGGTCGAGGAATAGGTAGGCATATAAATGGCCTGAATATAATATTTTTCATCGTATCTTCAATTTTATAGCTAATTGAATTTTTTTTGTCTTTCTATATTGCAAAGAAAAGGAAGAGAGACAATCCTCATGTGTTTGACGTTATATTCGTCGACCTGAAGATTGTTTGGTCCATGCAATAGAGGATTGGTGAAGATCATCCTCATTCAGCCTCTGCTTCATAACTCAATTACCTCATTTATTGCTTATCTACTAGAAGATATACCAACAACCCCCATCAGCCTAAAAGACCCTGTTATCCAACCCCCACTTTCGAGTTTGAAGGAAAAGAGTCCCTCGATAAGGGAAAATGCACTACACAGTCCATTACTATGAACCTGAGCTTGCTGGGGGCTTTTTTGAGGAAGGAGTTGTCCTAGGTGACGAATCTATTGCATCATCCCTTTCATATTCAAGGTTGGTTAATCAAATAACCATAATTTGTCTCTTTGTAGGTATCACCTAATGTTTTCCTATTTGCCATACTTATTATCATTTGTTGTTAATGTTCTTCTTTAAATGTTTGTTTTTTCAGTTCCTAGTTGACGACGACCAGTTGTTGAGGAGGAATGAAAAACTGAAGGAGTCTTCTTTTTCATATAGAGTCATAATTTTTAATGATGTGCAAGTCCTTGGAGGAAGTTAGATGTGACCATGAGGATGATACGAATAAGATGTGAGATACCATCAAGGGCCTAGAGTAGGGGAAGACCTTAGCCGAGGAGGTTGCGATCACTGCTAAGAAGGTGGCTGAGGAGGCATCAACCGATTGAGTAAATAACAATCAAGAATGAAGTAATGCTTTACTTTATTTAAAGTCACTTTTTATGATAAAGGTGTAGAGGAAGAAAAAATGAAAATAATTTAGTTGCACTTGAAAAATGAGATCTTTTTTATTCTTTCATTCCTCTCTACATATTTGTTCCACCCTTCTTCCTTACCATGGCATGTATTTGTGAAATAAATCCGATGAGAAGAAAAAAGAAGGCATTAAGAGACACTTCTGGCCTAACCCTAGACACTCTAATATCATTTTTTAAGCCTACTCCCATTTTGAGTCAAGAGATAGATAAATAGACACATCCCATTTCAGTGATTGGGGGTGTTCGTAATGACTGAGGCCATTAAAGATTAAGAAATGAGTTATTTATAAACATCATTCTTCTTATGGCTCGATTTACTCTCTTGGTCCCTGCGAAAAGGAATATAATTTCATGCTCTTCCTTTCGGTAAGGGTGGATTGCTAAGAAGGTGGTCAAGGAGGCTAAGAAGGTGGTCGACCAGTTCAAAGTGCAGGTTGATACAATAAAGGCTAAGGAAAATAAGGACAAAGACGATACCTTCATCGAAAGATGGTACAAGGCATTCTCTCCTACTTCCATTTAGGTTGAGTTCCTGAACAAATCTGGTTTCATTAAGGGATGGGACGTTACCCTAACTCAAGTCATCACAGTAGCCGCCGTAAAACTTTTCCTTTAAGATAACCAAGGCACTACTCCCCAAATAATGAAGGAGGTTGTTGATGATGATGAGGTGGAGGAGTCTCTAGCACCCAAGGGTCATATAATACTGGTTGACCAACCAAAAGGTGAAGTGATGTTTGATAAGGAGAAGGTGTGAAAAAAGTATTAGTAGTTATAGGGATTTAATGTCTGTATTTTGTGAGATTTTCCTATATTTACTTAGTTTGTAACATTTTCATGATGCTAATATAATGAATTTATACCTTTTTTATATTATAATATTGGTTACTTGGGCAAAAATTTCCTTCTGTTTAACGGTTAATTACGTACCATTATATCTCATTCAATTTGATACCAGATTAGCCTATTTGGTTGCCACCGAAAGTGAGCTTTAACAGGGAAATAACCAGTTTTCAGAACTCATCACAAAGAAGTGGATGAGGAAGAGTTATAGATTCTCCTCGGCTTGGATGTATCAACTCAATCCAAAAAAGCATATCTCAGCATACACATGTTATTTCATTAAGTTGTGGTGATCCACGCCTCATATTATACAAGGTTATTATTGCTAGTATATCTGTTGATTATGAGATAAAGTTTGCTATTTTATGGAGTGATAGTGGATTTGATCATATTTTCTAAGCTTTGTCCTTTGAGTACTCTAAAAATGAGTATGTTTTACGATCAGATCTAAAAAGTTCTTGGGAGGTGGGAAGTCTTCTTGAATAGGAGAATAATTTGCTACACGATAAATTGGAGGGCCTCAAGAAGTCTTCTACGACCGATCAGAGTGAAGGTGTCTCATTTCTAGAATAAGATAATGCGTTCTTAATAAAATATCTAGAGAAGTTAAGAAAGTACATAGGTGGTGGTTATTCTTAGCGAAAAGTGGTTAATTTTCATCAGCCAATGGAAGAGGAGAGAACTAAGAAAACTTTGGCCAACAAGGAAGAAATTATGAAGAATCAATCGGAAATTATCAAGAGGTTAAGTGAGAAGGTTGACCATCTTTTACCTATCACTTTCATTAATAACCTTGTATTATATGGATGGATGGATGTAATGAGGCCCTATCACACATGAGTGAAGAATTGATCATGAACATAAATATGGTTATAAGTGGTACTAGCCCAATGCCCATACAGTAGTAAAATTTTCAAAAGAAGATAACCTATGTTATTAGTATTCCCCCTATTTTTGGGATTATCCTAACTCTCCTTTTAAGCTGGATGCTTCTTAGATTCCTGTGGGCACCATTTTGACTAGATGGATTTGGAAATACCTTGGGGATTACGGTTTGTAAGGCAATGACCTCCTTAGCCGACAATTGCATCTGGTGAATAGGGAAAGTTCTTGAAGCTAATGAAGGCTTAGGGAATATACCACTACAGTAACTCCCTATGACCTGTATGTTCCACCTACTACAGTTAAGAAAGCACGAAGCAATTACCCTTCATATAAGGCTTAGATAGGTGATATTTTATTATAATTTTTTTTCACTGGCCTTATAATAATTATCTATGCTTTGTAATAAAAATTTTACCTTTTAGTTTTCTAAATTAATGTATTGATTTTTGATTATGTAATCATGGCCTACAAGTAGTTTAGTCTTATGATTATATGGTTGGCAGTTATCCGACTTATTTTCCTTAATGGTTACTGATTTGGATTAACCTAGGTTGTCCTGCCATTGGTTCTACTAACCTATCATTATCTGAGGTCTCTTAAATGAATCTTATCATTTTAGTTACCAGTGGTGACAAAATATGTTAGAATAATTCCGTAATTTGGTGTAGTAAAACTTCTCGTTCTTAACCCTAGGGTCATACATGAAGTTGCATTTTTAAAACTTCTTATTCTTGACCTTATGGGGTCATACATGAAGTCAAGCTTTCATACATGAAGTGTTAAATTTTGGTTTTTTATTGTTATTTAAGATTTCTTTGAATTAAGCAAATTTAGCACATCTCCCACTCTGAAAAAAATATACAAAAGGGTGCTAGTCTTTACTGGAAATTAAAGATCTTTATTGATAATTGAAAATGTGTTACAGGAAATAAAAAGTATAACATTTCATCCGATTACTAATAGTACTTATATAAATGCTTAGCATTCTAAGGATTTTTGAATGGCTTCCCATCTAGGGTTTTAATCCAATAAGGTCCTAGTCGGACGACTGGAGAAATGCTGTAAGGACCATGCTAATTGATCTCTAACTTGTTTCCTTTTTTAAATACTTTCTTCAGCACATAGTCTCCTTCCTTTAGGTTTCTCTACTTTACCCTTTTTTTTATAAAACCCAGCGGTTCATTGCTGGTAGGCTGCCACGTGAAGTGGTTCATGCTCTCTAACTTCTTCAACCAAGTCTAAGTCTAATATCCTTATCACATCACTCTTCGGTGAATCAAAATTGAGCACCCCTTGACTAGGCAGACCAATTTATGTTCGGACCACTACTTATATCTCGAAAGCTAACATTTAAGGAGTTTTACCGATGGCTATCCTCAGCATAGTGATGTAAGCCCAGTGGAGACTTTATAGTTCATTGATCTAATTTCCCTTAGATTCATCCATATCTTTTTTATTCTATCGAGCAGAGTCTTGTTCGTCGGTTTTATCTACTCGTTGCATTGCGGGTGGCCAGGATTAGCATGTAACTTTTGAATTTGGATTGAACATAATAATCTTCAAATTCTTGGTTATCGAACTGCGTACTATGGTCGATGATGAAAGTATATGGCATTCCACAATGTCAGATGATGTTCTTCCATATAAAATCAAAGGCCTTCTCATAAGTCATATACACCAGAGGTCCAACTTCCACCCATTTACTAAATTAATCCACTGTAATGACTAGGTATTTTAACCTTTACCTCGTCTTCGGCAGAGGGTCGACTAAGCCGATGCCCATATGGAAAAGGGAAAATTAGATGTGATCGACGTGTAGCCCCTAGCGTTATATTTATCGTAGTGTATTTCAGGCACATGTCACATTGTCATACATAATCAGCACAATCCAATTTTGTAGTGGGCCATTAATAATCTTGCATGGCTACTCTCTTGACAAATGACCTTCCTGATTAGTGTGTCCCATAGGACCCTCCATGTATTTCCTTTACCAAGATAGTTACAATAGCTAGGTGGACACACCTTAGCAGTCAAATAATGAGACCGCTTTTTAATAGGATCCCTCCTTCCATAACATACTTAGCTACTTTATATCGTAGCCTCTTGCCTCCATAGGATCAGTCGGTGCAATGCCTAATTCTAGGTAGTTCCTTATTGGATCCATCCAAGATAAGATCAAATCTAGTTCAATCATGTTGCCATTTTATTCGTAAATGCTCCGATGCAGGAGGATCTATATTGGGATGGTCCTTCTTAACTTTGTTCTGGTCGTAGAAGAAACCTAAGTAAGTGCATATGCTCAAGCATTGTTAGCTCTAAAGATCCTCATCACCTTGACTGCTAGAAACTTGGATATCATCTCTTGAGATTTATCTAGGTATTATGTCATAAACTCCCCTCCAACTCCATAGACACCCAACATTTTATGCATAATTAACTGGGACTCATTGTATGCTTGTATCTACTCAACACCTAGAGATAGTGCTAGGTAAAATCCTTCTATAAATGCTTCACACTCTGCCTCATTATTGGAAACCTTGAATGGAACCGGAGGGCATACTCAACGTCTATGTTATCTGGGTGTTGATTATCAGGCCAACCCCACTACTAGAGGCACATGACGAGC
The DNA here is from genome assembly GCA_949130495.1 of Sambucus nigra. Taxonomy (NCBI): domain Eukaryota; kingdom Viridiplantae; phylum Streptophyta; class Magnoliopsida; order Dipsacales; family Adoxaceae; genus Sambucus; species Sambucus nigra. The sequence continues at coordinate 67,979,695 of OX422218.1, read as the reverse complement.
CATCTACACACATCATCTAAACTAGATGTTCTTCCTTAAAGTCTCCCTCTATCAGGGTCCCATAGTTGAACACCTGTTTTCTTTTTTTGCCAATTAGCGAGTAACTTTCTCTCGCTTACCTTATGATTATAGTGTATCTTCCACTTGATCGAATGTGCTAGTCATTGGGTTATCTTTTAAAAAAGTCTTCTCGGTAGGTTAAACTATTAAGCTCTTTTCTAAAGAAGTCTGCTCTATTTGTTTTACTACTGAGCACTCTTCCACAGAAGTCTTCTCGGCATGTTTCTCCTCATAAGTGAATTATGCTATGAAGTTAGCCACCGCCAGGCCTTTTATTGCTATTTTAGGATCATATTGTATATTATACTCCCCTAGATCTATGGCCTAAGTCATTAGTCTGGTTTATTTCTCATGTTTATGAATTCTATGACGTAGTGGTAGGTTTGTATAAACCACAATAGTACATTCCTGGAAGTACGACTTCATTCTTCAACAACCCTTAATAAGGTCCAGATATAGCTTCTCTAGTTGTGGATAATGGATTGAGACTCCTCGATAAGCTTTTATGGCATAGTAAAGTGGTTTTTATACCCCATTTTCTAGTCGAACTAACGCTGAGCTACTTACCGACTCGAACACAACCATGTATAAGTAGAGTTTCTCTTACATGAGTGGTCTTTAGAGTAATGGTGGAGATACCAGGTATTTCTTCAACTCCAAGAATTCATTTTCACATTCCTCGTTCCATTTAAAAGTCTTCCTTAGTACCTTAAATAACGGAAGGAACCTATCTATAGTCCTCGAGATAAATATATTACTAGCTGCTACCATGCCTCTCAATTTATACACATCTTTCTTGCTTGGTGGGGACTGCATTTTGATCAATGCCTGGATTTTATTCACTACCTCTCCAAATTACTATGAAACCGATAACATTCCTTCTCGCATGCCAACAATATATTTTATATATTTGAGCTTCATCTTATGTTTTTTCAACTAGTCGAACGTCTATTCCAGGTCTTTAATACGGTTGGTGGCTTTCTCACTCTTACTAAGCATGTCATCTATGTATACTTTTTTGTTCTTACTGATTTATACCTTGAAGACTTGTTCACTAGCCTTGAAATGTTTTCTACATTTTTTAGCCAAAAAGGCATAACATTGTAGCTATAGGTACCTCGAATGGTGATGAATGAAGTTTTCTCGATATCTTCTTGCTTCATTTTAATTTTGTTATAACCTGAAAATGCATCCATAAGTTGAATAGTTCATGCCAATAAGTAGCATTAACTAATTGATCAATCATTGGTAGGGGGCAATGGACCTTTGATTAGGCTTGGTTCAAATAAGTGAAATCAACACACATACGCTATTTATCATTCTTCCTTTTAACCATAACTACATCATCCAGCCATTTTGGGAATTTGACGTCCTCATTGAAACTTGCTTTCTACAACTTCTCCACTTCCTTTTGTATGGCCATGGTAAGAAATATCATTTTTATTTGATCGGCTTTACATCCTTGATAATACTGATTTTGTGACACAAATAATTTACATTAACCCCTAGCATATCCTTGTGACTCCAATGAATACATTCTTCTGCTGAAATCTACCAATTCTTTCGTCGTCCAAGATAATGGAATCTACGACTTCCATAACCTATCCTTTGACCAATTTTTCTACCTCATAATAGTCTATGGTTTATATATGTTGGGTAATGGTGATATTCTTCTGTTCTTCCTAGTCGGTTGAGGTGTAATAGCACACTTTGGCTTTAATTTGGTTCCCTTCAACTGCGCTGACCCCATAATGTATGGGGAACTTCAGACACTGATGCATGGTAGAAGTCACGGCTTCAAACTTCTTTAATCTAACCATGTCGAGAATAATGTTATATATTAAGTTAACATTCTTGTCAAGTATGAAGAAGTGAATCTTAAAAGTTTGGCAGGTTGGCTATATACCAATCACATCTTCTAGTTGATAGTATCTAGAGGATATACCTTCTCTATTAAGAGACAAATGAAGGGATTATAATAGGGCTTAATCTTTGTATCCCACAACCCTAATCCTTTGGAGTAGTCGTAGAATAGGGCATCAACTGAACTGTTGTTATCGATCAACACTCTATCTACCCTTACTTGGTGAACTAACATCGTGATGACCTAGGGGTCTTCATGAGGACAGAGTACTCCTTACAGGTCGTCATTATATAATCATATTACTAATCGATCCTTATTTACTTTCTTATGAGATTATCCACGTCGGTGGATAAATTGATTTGACGACTGTTAGGGCATGCTTTGGCTTCATTGAGGTTGGCTTTCCTCCCAGCTATTCCATAGCCACCATTAATGTCACCACCTACCATAAAATTATAGGCAAAAAAGATCATTTTCACCTCACGTACTATCTCCTTGGGTATTCTTAGAAGATTTGAAACCTCCTCCTCCTCATTATCCCTGCCTCTATTCTTATCGTCACCCCTTCTACAAGGGGTCCTATTCCTCTCCTAGTTTCTAGTTGATACGAGAAATCAGACACATGTCATTATCATACCCATAAGTCAAGTGTAAAATAGAAGTAAATCAAGTAAAGAGAGAGACAAAACACAAGATATAGATATGTTTAGTTATTAAAATGAGCCTACGTCTAGCTTATTGCCTTACTCTCATTATATACGTTGTAGTACAAGTTTACATAGACATGATGGGCGTATAATAGAGTTAATAGATGAGAATACATGTTTGTAATGATTTTGTAGTAAGACGGGGAGATGACTGAAGCGTAGGTGAGTAGCTCCCAAGTTGTATCGGGGTTGTGTAGAGAGTTTGGCAAGGCATCGCGAAGAGTAGTTGTCTAAAATTCCCTTTTCTTGAGGTGTGGACCTCTATTTATAGGAGGTATGTAAGTTATGTCACATTCCCTAAGCACGTAACATGTAAATAGGTCTGAAGAGTAATCCCTTTGATGGGGCAGCAGCTGTGAATAAAGGGGGTTGCGGCCTATTAAGTAAACAAATCACGAGGATGCTACGACCTGTATAATACAAGGTGACATCATATAAATTGGGAGCCAATTAACCATGACACCGCGACCTCATATCTCTAGGGCATTGATCTTTTGTCAATAGGTTAGCGACAGGAGACCATATTGGTCATATCAACAAGCCCCCAAGTCGGAGTGCCAAGGGACGATTTGGTGCTATGGCTTAATCATGGATGCCGCGGTGTGTACTCTCTACAGCAGCTACTTTTAAAGTGACATTTCATCTTCCGCACTCGCTTATATAAATGGGTCTGTCCGTGGCCTTCATTAATTTTTCCAAATCCTTGAGAGCAAATCGAGAGGGAATCTCTGCCCTTTCCTTCTCTAAGCTTTCTGGCTAGCTTTTGCCGACAATCACTACACCAAAACTGGCTATTGGTCACGGCCAAAATCCCTGACCAAAACTGTGGGTCGCGGACTTGGGCCGTGACCATTTCGGGCGTTACCATTTTTGTGGGTCGCGGCCTAAGTCCATGACTAAAAAATGGTCATGGCCGAGAGGGATCACGGCAGATGGTCGCGGACATGGGTCGTGACACATACCGTGATGGGTCACGACCCTCATTCGTGACCCACAGCCATGACAAATTGGTCGTGGGCAAAGTCCGCGAACCACTTCCGTGACCAAAAAAAATAAAAAATTGGTTGTGGCCCTCATCCGTGACACACAACCGTGACAAATTGGTCGCGGCCAAAGTCCGCGACCCACGACCGTGACAAAAAAATAAAATAAAAATTGGTCGCAGCCCTCATCCGTGACCCACAACCGTGACAAATTGGTCCCGGCCAAAGTCCGCGACCCACAATCGTGACAAAATAAAATAAAATAAATGGTCGCGGCCCAAGTCCGTGACCCACAACCGTGACGAAAGAAAGAAAAAAAATGGTCGCGGACTTTGGCCGCGACCATTTTTATGCGCAACGAAAAAAATAAAAATGGTCATGGACAAAGTCCATGACCATATTTAACTATAATTTTAAAAAAAAATGTATTTTTTTGGTCCAAACCTAAAATTGGGGTTCCTGTGAGTGCATCGTCGGTTGCTACGTGTAACGTTGGATGCGTACGAGGTGTGACAAATATTTATTTTGGCAAAACAATAAAAAAATCACAAATTACGAATCGAGAACGTTGTTAATAAACAAATATATATAAAAAAATTAAAAATATTACATGTCTTAATAATTCACAGACCAAAAAAAATTTGGGCAGAGTTTCCTCTATTTTCTTGACATTCCAAACCCTGTAAATGTAAAACCTGCTTATTATAAAGCCTGCACGGCCATAAAACTAAACAATAAAAGCCTGTACGATTATAACACACAAAAAACAAAATCCTGAATGTCCACAACATATAAACAATCTTCACGTTGTAAACCATTGCCTCATCCATTTGTTCCGCGTGCAAAAATCCTACAAATGATAGGATACATAAAAAAATATCAGTAACCGAGTAGTTTTACAAAAAATTTAATCAGGCTGAAAAATTGCATATATGAGTTAAAATTATCAACATATAAATATTTTTATGCCTAAGTCTAAAAATATGCAAATTACCGTCGTATTCTCAAACCGAAAGTCCCGCGGCTGTGTGGTCAGTTCCTACTAGTTACATTCGTCCCGTGGGAGGTGTTGGTGTCACCCACGGGGCCGTTCGAGGGCTATTTCGAGTTTTCACCCTCTAACGCCATGTTTTTAAGCCTAAGTCTAGAAATATGCAAATTATCGTCATATTCTCATACCGGGAGACCCGCGGCTGCGGGGTCAGTTCCTACGAGTTACATTGGTCCCGTGGGAGGTGTTGGTGCCACCCACAGGGCCGTTCAGGGGTTGTTTCGAGTTTTCACCCTCTAACGCCATGTTTTGCTTAAATCTAGAAATATGCAAATTATCGTCGTATTCTCAAACCGAGAGTCTCGCGGCTGCGCGGTCAGTTCTAACGAGTTACATTGGTCCCGTGGAAGGTGTTGGCACCACCCACAGGGCGGTTCGGGGGCTGTTTTGGGCTTTCACCCTCTAACGCCATGTTTTTAAGCCTAAGTCTAGAAATATGCAAATTTTCGTCGTATTCTCAAATCGGGATGTTCCGTGGCTGCTTGGTCAATTCCTTCGAGTCACATTGGTCCTGTGGGAGGTGTTAGTGCCACCCACGGGGCCGTTCGGGGGCTGTTTCGTGTTTTCACCCTCTAACGCCATGTTTTGCTTAAATCTAGAAATATGCTAATTATCGTCGTATTCTCAAACCGGAAGTCTCGCGACTGTGCGGTCAGTTCCTATGAGTTACATTGGTCCCGTGGGAGGTGTTGGCGCCACCCACGGGGCCGTTCGGGGGCTGTTTTGGGTTTTCACCCTCTAGCGCCATGTTTTTAAGCCTAAGTCAAGATATATGAAAATTACCATCGTATTCTAAAACCTAGAGTCCCGGGGCTGCGTGGCCAGTTCCTACGAGTTACATGAGTCTCGTGGGAGGTGGTGGTGCTACCCACGGAGCCGTTTGGGGCTGTTTCCGGTTTTCGCCCACTAATGCCATGTTTTTGAAGCCTTAGTCTAGAAATATGCAAATTACAATCATATTCTCAAACTGGGTGTTCCGCGACTGCGCGGCCAGTTCCTACGAGTCACATTGGTCCCGAATGAGGTGTTGATGCCACCCACGGGGCCGTTCGGGGGTTATTTTGAGTTTTCAACCAATAACGCCATGTTTTTAAGCGTAAGTCTAGAAATATGCAAATTATCGTCGTATTCTCAAAACGGGAGACCCGTGGCTGCGGGGTCAGTTCCAACGAGTTACATTGGTCCCACGGGAGGTGTTGGTGCCACCCACGGGGCCGTTCGGGGGTTGTTTCGAGTTTTCACCCTCTAATGCTATTGTTTGCTTAAATCTAGAAATATGAAAATTATCATCGTATTCTCAAATCGAGAGTCTCGCGGCTGCGCGGTCAATTCCTACGAGTTACATTGGTCCCGTGGGTGGTGTTGGCACCACCCACGGGGCGGTTCGGGGGCTGTTTTGGGTTTTCACCCTCTAACGCCACGTTTTTAAGCCTAAGTCTAGAAATATGCAAATTATCATCGTATTCTCAAACCGGGACTCCCGGGGCTGCGCGACCAGTTCCTACGACTTACATTAATCCCGTGAGACGTGTTGGTGCCACCCACCGGGCTTTCGGAGGCTATTTCGAGTTTTCACCCACTAACGCCATATTTTTAAGCCTAAGTCTAGAATTATGCAAATTATCATCGTATTCTCAAACCGGGAGTCCTGCGGCTGCACGATCAGTTCGTACGAGTCACATTGGTTCCGTGGGAGTTGTTGGTGCCACCCACGGGGCCGTTCGGGGGCTGTTTTGGGTTTTCACCCACTAATGTCGTGTTTTTAAGCCTAAGTCTAAAATTATGCAAAATACCATCGTATTCTCAAACCGGGAGTCTCGCGGCTATGTGGTCAGTTCCTACGAGTTACATTCATCCCGTGGGAGGTGTTGGTGCCACCCACGGGGCCGTTCGGGGGATTTTTTGGGTTTCCACCCTCTAACGCCTTGTTTTTAAGCCTAAGTCTAGAAATATGCAAATTATCATCATATTCTCAAACCGAGAGTCCCGCTGCTGCGCGGTCAGTTCCTACGAGTTACATTGGTCCCGTGGAAGGTGTTGGTGCCACCCAAGGGACCGTTCGGGGGCTGTTTCAGGTTTTCACCCTCTAACACCATGTTTTTATGCCTAAGTCTAGAAATATGCATATTACCGTCGTATTCTCAAATTGGGAGTCCCGCGACTGCGTGGTCAGTTCCTACGAGTTACATTAGTCCCGTGGGAGGTGTTGGTGCCACCCACGGGGCCGTTCGGGGGTTATTTTGGGTTTTCACCCTCTAACGCCATGTTTTTAAGCCTAAGCCTAAAAATATACAAATTATCATCGTATTCTCAAATCGGGAGTCCCGGGGCAGCGCGATCAGTTCCTCCGAGTGACATTGGTCTCGTGGGAGGTGTTGTTGCCACCCACGGGGCCGTTCGGGGGTCGTTACGAGTTTTCACCCTCTAATGCCATGTTTTGCATAAATTTAGAAATATAAAAATTATCGTCGTATTCTCAAACCGGGAGTCTCACGGCTGCGCGATCAGTTCCTACGAGTTACATTGGTCCCGTAGGAGGTGTTGGCGCCACCCACGGGGCGGTTTGGGGTCTGTTTTGGGCTTTCACCCTCTAACGCCATGTTTTTAAGCCTAAGTCTAGAAATATGCAAATTATCGTCGTATTCTCAAACCGGGAGTCCCGGGACTGCGCGGCTAGTTCCTACGAGTTACATTAGTCCCATGGGAGGTGTTGGTGCCACCTACGGGGTCGTTCGGGGGCTGTTTCGGGTTTTCACCCACTAACACCATGTTTTTAAGCCTAAGTCTAGAATTATAAAAATTACTCTCGTATTCTCAAATTGGGAGTCCCGCGGCTGCGCCGCCAGTTCCTACGAGTCACATTGGTCCCGTGGGAGGTGTTGGTGCCACCTACGGGGCCGTTCGGGGCTGTTTCGGGTTTTCACCCACTAACGCCTTGTTTTTAAGCCTAAGTCTAGAATTATGAAAATTACCGTCGTATTCTCAAACCAGAAGTCCCGCGGCTGCGCGGCCAGTTCCTACGAGTCACATTGGTCCCGTTGGAGGTGTTGGTGCCACCCACGGGGCCGTTCGGGGGTTGTTTTGAGTTTTCACCCTCTAACGCCATGTTTTGCTTAAATCTATAAATATGCAAATTATTGTTGTATTCTCAAACTGGGAGTCTAGCAGCTGTGCGGTCAGTTCCTACGAGTTACATTGGTCTGTGGGAGGTGTTGGGGCTACCCACGGGGCCGTTCGGGGGCTGTTTTGGGTTTTCACCCTCGAGCGCCATGTTTTTAAGTCTAAGTCTAGATATATGCAAATTACCATCATATTCTCAAACCGGTAGTCTCGTTATCACGTCGTCAGTTCCTACGTGTTATATTGGTCCCATGAGAGATGTAGGTTCCTCTCACGGGACCGTACGGGGGCTGTTTCAAGTTTTCACCCTCTAACGCCTTGTTTTTAGGCTTAAGTCCTCATATTTTCAAATTATCGTTGTATTCTCAAACTGGGAGTTCCGTGATCACTCAGTCAGTTCCTATATGTTACATTGGTCCCATGAGAGATGTTGGTTCCTCTCACAGGACCGTACGGGGGTTGTTTCGAGTTTTCACCCTCTAATGCCTTGTTTTTAAGCTTAAGTCCTCATATTTTCAAATTGTCATCGTATTCTCAAATCGGGAGTCCCGTTATCACGCGGTCAGTTCCTACGTGTTATATTGGTCCCATAAGAGATGTTGGTTCCTCTCACGGGACCGTACGGGGGCTGTTTTGAGTTGTCACCCTCTAACGCCTTGTTTTTAAACTTAAGTCCTCATATTTTCAAATTATCACCGTATTCTCAAACTGGGAGTCCCGTGATCGTTCGGTCAGTTCCTACATGTTACATTGATCCCATGAGAGATGTTGGTTCCTCTCACAGGACCGTACGGGGGCTGTTTCGAGTTTTCACCCTCTAACACCTTGTTTTTAAGCTTAAGTCCTCATATTTTCAAATTATCGCCGTATTCTCAAACCGGGAGTCCCGTGATCGCTCGGTCAGTTCCTACGTGTTACATTGGTCTCGTGAGAGGTGTTGGTGCCTCTCACGGGACCTTACGGGGGTTGTTTAGTGTTTTTTCCCTCTAATGCCTTGTTTTCAAGCTTAAGTCCTCATATTTTCAAATTATATTCGTATTCTGAAATCAGGAGTGTCGTGATCGCGCGTTCAGTTCCTCCAAGTTACATCGGTCCCGTGAGAGGTGTTGGTGCCTCTCACAGGACCGTATGGGGGTTGTTTTGTATTTTTACCCTCTCACGGGTCCGTTTGTGGGATGTTTCGGTTTTCTCCCCTCTAACGCCATGTTTTTAAGCTTATGTCTAGACATTAGCAAGTTATCGTCATATTCTGAAAGGGGGAGTCTAAAATATTTTCAACATATTATCCAAAAATCAAACCAATAACTATCCCGTATTCCTTCTAATTATTCCATTCTCCTTCTAACATACTATCTAGCAACAAGCAAACAACCAATAATTATCCAACAACCAAACCAAACAAAACTAATAATTATCCCGTACTCCTATCATTTAAATGATTTAATAGATAATGTATATCAATTCTATAACTACTTTAGTTAAAGTAAAGAGTACCTGCTGTGTAATGAAGAAATGGTAGGTAATGAAGAACTGGTATCTAATTAGTTAGATCTGCAATACGTAAACAATGTGTTATGAAGAACGGTCATGTAAAATTGAAGAAAGTACCTCATAAAACCACTGAAGAATTAGATCTGTTGCCTATAATATGTCGTAGATTTACATATGACGCAGATTTATTCCCCCATTTTAACACCTTAATTCGAACGAACGTGAGCAACCTACTGCCTATAATATGTAAAGAAAAGTACACAAAGTCAAAGGAAAATAAAAATCTATAATATCATCCCGGTGCCTATAATATCAATGTAGTTGTGATTATTACGACGCCATTTTAAGGTTTTAAAATACATATCCAATCAAGTTGATCACAACAAATCTCAAACTAAAACAGAACTATATGAAATCAAGAGAATTATGGCATACATGTCAAGTTAAAATATGAATGAATGGAATCAAGTTGTAATTGTTCCGTGTCAAGTTGTAGCCTCCTAATATCTTGACATAAACATAAGAAAATGCACATTAATCGCAAGATACGTGATATACTTTTTCATAGGCAAATCAAGAGCACACCCAACAAATTTAATAACATGTACATTTATCGACACTAGTATCAATTCAATAAATTCAACATAGTATCCAACAACCAAGCCAACAATATCTCACTATAGTAATGTGCACGAGTGTTTGCGACTCGTATGCCAAAATAATTATTTAATTATATTTTGTCAAAAAAAAAGACAAAAATATTTTGTCAAAAAAAAATACACACACATACAATCTAGGATTTATTGATATAATCTATACATACACACATACAATCTAGGGTTTACTTAAACCCTAATATTTTTTTGACATAAATCTATGCATATATATAACCCACAAAAAGGCGGATGTAATTTTTTTTAGTAATTATAAATACATTTAATTATATTTTGTCAAAAAAAATATAATGTCTAGAGTTTTGAATAAAATTTTGCCAAAAAAAATACATACATACAATCTAGGGTTTATTGACATAACCTATACATACACACATACAATCTAGGGTTTACTTAAACCCTAATATTTTTTTGGCATAAATCTATTCATACATACAAATACAATTACACACATAAAAGAACAAAACAGAAATTAAAGTATCTTTATTTGTATCTCATCAAACAAATCAAAATAGAAATTAAAGTAAGCTAACCTTACCGGTGGCAGCAGGGGTCGGCAGCAGACAGCGTTTGACGAGAGAGAGAAGCCACATCTTTGTCTTTGACGAGAGAGAGAGAGAGAAGCGGGTAAGTGAAAATGAAAGGGGTCAAATGTTAAAGTGCATTTTTTTTGGGAATTACATGGTCACGGCCATCAGCCGTGACCCACCTCGCAACCCATAACCTTGATACTTCTACATGAATGGCCAATGGTCACGGCCTACAGCCTGACCCCCATGCGCGACAAATATCAGACCTTGAATTGAAGGATGGTCACGGCCCATAGCCGTGACCCCCATGCGAGACTAGTTTCAGACCTTGAATTGAAGGATGGTCACGGCCCATAGCCATGACCCACACCAAGAAATGGTCACGACCCATATCCGTGACCCTCAATTAGTGATGCGCAACCCTTTTTGATCAACCCTATTGCTTGAATGAGGTATGGTCACGACCCATAGCCGTGACCCACACTAAGAAATTGTCACGGCCCTAAGCCGTGAGCCCCATTATGTGTACTATCTTCTTTGTCATGCCATGGATCACGGACTTGGGCCGTGACCCCTCCGCGACCAAGCTTGGAGGGAATTTTGGCGCGATTTTAGTGCCAAGATGGTCACGACCTGGTCACGGCCCAAGTCCGCGACCACTGTGATCACAGACTTGGTCCGTGACCACTTCTAGAGCATCGATAATTTAGTGTGATAATAAATATGGTCACGCCAAATATTGAGTGGGTCACGGCCCAAGTCCGCGACCAGCTGGTCGCGGACTTGGGCCGTGACCCACTGGGTGTGACCATTCGTAGGATTTGGTGTAGTGGATTTGTGGTTGTTGGAGGCTAAGCAACCACCTTCATTTAAATTCTAGGTAACTTTTTGAATCAAAACCTCCTTTCTCTTTAGGAAGTTCGGTAATTCTTATTTTGGCTGAATGTTTTGATATTTGTGTGAATCCATGATAAATGAACTATCTGAATCCATGAATTAGATAAATCCATAATTGTTGATACCAAACCTAATCTGCTGACATGGACCTGTCATTTAAAGACACCTGTCAACCAACGTGGCAATTACAATTATTTCTACCGATCAACTCATACATTCCGAACAACTCAAGCGTACCAATCAACTTAAATTCTCCGAGGAACTCATGGGCCCCGAGCAACTCATGCATGCCGAGCTAAGAGGGCGGTCCGAGAAACTTAAGAGGTCCAAGCTACTTAGCGTACATCGCACCCAAATCAAGAGAATCAAAGAGACGACTATGCATTAAATGTCCATTATTATCGTATAGATGTATATGTCTACGAGGTAACAGCGCATTGTCCTTTCTCATGTACAGCCTCAAGGCTATAAATACATTGTAACCTCCTCATTAGAAGGGGATTCTGGATCTCTTGATAAACCAGTTATCGAGAATTCCAGGCAAATAGTCAGCAATACAAAAATAATGGACGTAGGCCATTCGGATAAGGCCGAACCACTTTAAAAATCAGCTGTCTCATATCTCTTTACTTATTTTTATCCATGATTAAAACAAATAGATCAAATCTAGTTTTTTACATCAACAGATTGGCGCCGTCTATGGAAAACGAGTGTACTTAGCATTTTTCACCAAAACAATTCATCATCAATGGCTGATAATCCTGAATCCAGTAATCGAAACACTAGGATTCCTCCAAATTCGTCCATTCCCCCAAATATGTCAGATCTGGCTGGCATAATGGCCAATTTAGCCCAAGGGCAAACAACCATGCAAGAAACCATGCGTCAACTCATACAAACTGTTCAAGGTGGAGTGTCGGCTCAATCAGGACAACGAAGTGTTCAGAGGAATACTCGTTTACCCTCTTCACGAACTAGGAGAACATTATTCCCTGAGGAATCTTAATCCAGATTCTTCGATTCATATCGAACTGAGAGATCTAATGATCCTTCTTATCAGCCTGGTCGGACTTCCTCAGTACGAGTTACAAACACTCAACAAAACATCACCTTATCTCTAGAAAGGACCAGTGCTCTCGAAAGGTTGAGTATAGTCTCTCCTTTTGATCGTTTGTGCCCTAGGAGGAAGATAAGTCCCCCTAAGATTGTGTCGAGGAACTCCCAACAAACATCCGATCTAAGGGAAGGCTGTGCCCAATCACGACCAACTTCTCGAAATGAAGGATCCCAAGAGGCTAATTCAATGCGATCAATTTCTCAAACAACTAGGCTCGACGAGGAAAATGATGCATGGAAGGGCTCTATTCAGAGGTTGGAAGACAGCTTAGGGGAAATGGTTAAAGCCAAGAATCCTCTACAAAGAACTTTTGTCCAAGGGACACCATTTGTACAGGCAATTATGGATTTTCCCACACCATCAAAATTCAAAGCTCCTGTGGTAACACCTAAGTATGATGGAAAAACTGACCATGTCCTTCATATATAACAATATCAGGCTACTGCCGACATTTATGCAGTTCCAGATGAGATGAGATGCAGGGCATTCTCAGGAACTCTTACCGGATCAACTCAGATATGGTACAACAACCTTCCTCGAGGGAAGATTGCAACTTTCCTTCAACTGGCAGATCTCTTTATAGGGAACTTCTGCTTTGGAGCAAAACCAGTCAAATGAGTAACGTACTTGCTGAGTGTCAGACAGAAGGCAGGTGAAAGCACCAGGAATTATATTACTCATTTCAATAACGAGAAACTTGAAGTAATTGATTACAAGGAGAAAACAATAATTACTGCTTTGATGAGTGGATTATTGCCGAATAAATTGTATTACATTTTAGCCAAGGATCCGCCTAGGACTATGGCTGAACAGATGGCAAAGGCAGCCAAAATCATGAATGCCGAGGAGGCCATGGCTGCGAAGAAGAATGTGGATACTAAAGAAACCAAGGTCGAAACTGAAAAGATCGAAAAGAAGGATCAGAAGAATAGTGGTGGAAACAGGCAGTCGAAAGCAAAGCAAGCACTGGAATAGTTGAAGAAATTTGGAAATTATACCCCTTTGAAAGTAGATATAAACCACAGTTTGGAGGAAATCAAGAACACCGAGGAACTAAACTGGCCAAAAAAAATGAAGGCAGATCCTAACAAAAGGAATAAATCCAAATATTACGAGTACCATAAAGACCATGGTCACACGACCAAAAATTTCATAGCTCTCTAGAATGAAATTGAGGCGCTCATTAGGTGAGGAAAATTGACCAAGTATGTTGATCACCGAAATGGTGGGAAGGTTAATGACCGAGTAAGGCAGAGGTCTAGATCTCCTCATCGAGCAACAGAAGACAAGAAGAGAAGTCATGAAGATGACCAAGATGATCTCGATCTCCCCAAAAGACCAAAGCAGCCAGAACGTGAGGTATTTTCAATCCATTTTGGATCATTTGAATGTAGTGTAATTACGGATGGAGATGCAGGAGGTGGGGATATGACTGCAGAGAGGAAAGCTTACCTCAATGAGGCTCAAGCTTTATCGTACATTCAACAAATAAATCTAGCTGAAGATGATCGCTCGAGGAAGGTGAATAAAGATAAATTGGTCATTGGTTACTCTAAGCACGACCTGGCAGGTGTACTGTATCCTCATGACGGCCCATTGGTGATCAAGATGAGAATGAAAGAAGTGGTGATTTCGCGAGTACTGGTGGATAATAGTAGCTCGACAGACATCATGCTCTACCCATGTTTTGATAGTTTGAATTTGAAGCTACCCCAATTAGAGCCCGATCATAGACCTCTCCTCGGTTTTACTGGTGAAAAGGTTTTTCCACTTGGGACGATCAAATTGGATATGCTTATCGGTACATGGCCTGCTTGTCGAACAGAAAGAGTACATTTTTTCGTAATGGATAAAAATGTCCAATCAGCTTACAATATCATCATGGGAAGGGTAAGTTTGAAGAAGTTCAAAGCAGTACCATCTACTGTACATCAATGTTTAAAATTCCCAACCAATTTTGGAGTGGGAATTATGAAAGGTGACCAAAAAGTAGCTCGGGAATGATACTATTCTTCTGCTTAACAAGAGGAACATGAAGAAGCCCGTAAGAAGACTACTACCTATCAAGTGGATGAGATTTAAGATGCAAAGATTGAAACGCTAGACCCTAGGGACGAATCTCAGCTCGTTAAAGGCCAAGTCATGGAGGCTACTGAAAATATGATCTTGGACGACGAGCATCCAGAAGAACAACTCAAATTGGTGCTTCACTGGATGCATCAATAAAATAGGAATTGATAGCATTTCTAAGGTGTAGAAAGCTGACTTTTGCATGGAGTCATGAAGACATGCCAGGGATAGATCCGAATTTCTTATGTCACGAGATCAACATGAACAAGGAAATCAAACCAGTGAAGCAGCGAAGAAGAGTGTTCAGTCCCGAGAAGAACCAAGCTATACAGGAAGAAGTAGAGAAGCTACAAAAGGCATCTTTTATTGAGGATGTCAAATATCCCGATTGGTTAGCACATGTGGTCATGGTAAAGAAGAAAAATAATAAGTGGAGGATGTGTGTAGACTTCACTGATCTTAATAAGTCATGCCCATAGGATCATTTTCCTTTGCCTCGAATCAATCAACTCGTGGATGCTACCTCGGGGCACGAATTGTTGAGTTTCATGGATGCTTATTCTGGTTACAATCAGATTAAGATGAAGCATGAGGACAGGGAGAGTACCTCTTTTATCACCCCAAGGGAAACTTATTGTTATAATATTATGCCTTTTGGACTTAAAAATGCAGGTGCAACATATCAGCGGCTGATGAACAAGGTCTTTGCGGAGCAAATCGGTCATAACATGGAGGTTTATGTTGACGATGTGCTGACGAAGAGCAAGAAAGCTGCTGATCATCTAGTTGAATTAGATCTGACCTTTGATCAACTAGAGAAATATCATATGAAACTGAATCCCACTAAATGCATATTCGGAGTACGAGAAGGCATGTTTCTAGGATATATTGTTAACCAACGGGGAATTGAGGCAAACCCCGAAAAGATCAAGGCTTTATTGGAGCTACGATCTCCAACGACGAAGAAGGAAGTAAAAAGTCTCACAGGACGAGTTGCAGCACTTAATAGGTTTGTGTCACGAGCAACTGACAGATGCCTACTATTCTTCAAAACACTCCGAAAAACTTTTAAATGGAATAATGAATGCGAGGAAGCCTTTCAAGAGTTGAAGAAATATCTAGGGACACCTCCATTATTGTCCAAACCAGTGATGGGAGAAAAACTATACTTATACCTAGCAATTTCAAAAAATGTGGTGAGCTCAGCATTGATAAGAGTGGAGGACGGAGTACAAAAGCCAGTCTATTACACCAGTAAGGCTTTCCGAGGAGCAAAAATCAGATATCTAAGGCTGGAGAAATTGGAACTAGCACTGATTGAAGCAAGCAGAAGAATGAAGCCATACTTCCAAGCCCATACTATAGTAGTGTACACTGATATGCCATTAAGACATGCTTTTCACAAACCGGAGAAATAAGGAAGATTGATGTATTGGGCAGTAGAACTTGGAGAATATGATATAATTTATGAGCCTAGATCGTCACTCAAAGGACAGGCAGTAGCGAATTTTATAGCAGAATTTACTCAGGAGGATTCCTCTGACGGACAGGAGTTGAATACGGACCAACCTGTGAATGATACAGGATTATCAAATTTAAACCCCGGCCAACTTATGTCCGTGGACGAGCAGCGAGAAGTGCTGGAATAGGACAAAAGGATGCATCAAATATTCCACCGAGGAACTCTGTCTAACCAAGGGTTTGATAATAAGGAACCTATATGGAATTTATATATGGATGGTTCTTCGTGCACTACAGGCAGTGGAGCAGGGATTGTTTTAAACAGTTCGGATGATATTGATGTGGAGTATGCCCTACGCTTTCAATTTAAGGCTTCTAATAATGAGGCCGAATATGAAGCTATGATCGTGGGTCTAAGTCTGGCCAAAACTATGAAGGCAAAGTAGGTCGTTGTATTCAGTGATTCACAGTTGGTCGTAAATTAAAATTTGGGGGTGTATGTAGCAAAAGGATAATTAATGATCAAGTATCATGCCAAAGCAATGGAGGTCGTATCGAGTTTTACTGCAGTTCAGTTGATTAGAATACCAAGATTGTAGAACGCAAGAGCAGACGCACTAGCTCGGTTAGCATCTGCCACACGCATCGAGTTACGAAGAACAATCCTAATAGAAATTATGGATGGTCGGAGCATAGACGAAGAGTTTATGATGAACTTCGTTTTCCCTCAATTTGGGACCATCTTGGATGGACGCCATCAGGGCTTACATTAAAAAGGGGACTTTGCCAACTGACAGACTCGCAGCTAAGAAACTGAAGTTCAAAGTTGCTCGTTATGTATGGACCAATGACATTTTATATAGATGAGGAGTTATAGCAGGCCTACAAAGATGCGTCCATCCTTCCGAGGTGAAATATTTGATCGAGGAAGTCGATGAAGGGTCTTGTGGAGATAATGTAGCAGGTCGGACGCTTTTACAAAGAATAATAACGCAAGGGTATTACTGGCCAATGATGAGAGCTGATTGCGTAGCTTATGCTAAGAAGTGCGATAAATGTCAATATTTTGCCTCCATCCGAAGAACTCCCCAAGCATTATTAATACCCATCACGTCCCCTTGGCCATTCGCTATATGGGGGATAGACTTGGTCGAGCCACTTCAAATGACCAGGGGCAAGTTTAAATACCTCAGGGTTGATGTAGATTACTTTACCAAGTGGGTGGAGGCTGAGCCTCTCATTGATATAACATATGATAAAGTCTATCAATTTATTTGGAAGAATATTATATGCAGATATGGTCTCTCACATGAATTCATTACTGACCATGGAACCCAGTTTGATAACAAGGAGTTTGCTACGTATTGTCATCAATCTAATGTACTGAAGGTCCACTCGGCACCAGGCCATCCCCAAAGCAATGGGAAAAATGAGGTGATAAACATAACATTGATGAATGGCTTGAAACGACTAGATGATGCAAAAGGAAATTTGATTAACGAGCTACATTCTGTGCTGTGGGCTTATCGTACCACGCCACAAGCAGCAATAGGAGAGTCTCCATACATGTTGGCGTTTGGAACTAAAGTTGTCATACCTATTGAATTGGGTCTACCCACACATAGGGTGCTTAATTTCAATTCTCGTGTCAGTGATTTGATGAGAAGATTAGACCTAGATATGCTCGAAGAAGTCAGGGAAGAAGCAGCGATCAGAAATGCAGCATATCAACAACGAACAACTTTGTTCTATAACAAAAGAGTGAAGAAGTGTGATTTGAAGGAATGAGATTATGTTCTAAAGAAAGTAATACAAAAGAATAACAAGTTGGAAGCCAACTGGCATGGACCCTACAGAGTAACATAAGTTGTTCGTCCTGGGACATACATGATTAAATCATTGGAAGGAGAAGAATTCAAGAATGCATGGAATGCAGAGCATCTGCGTAAGTATTATCAGTAGTTGAATTTCCTATGTAATGCAGTTTCTTCAGTATGAATAAAGCGTTGGATGTTTTACCCAATTCTCTCTTTTTTGTTGAATTTTTTTTGGAATATTAGTGCTACACACTGCATATCAAATTCAGAGCAATCTCCTCCAACTCTAGTTAGTCGGAAACAAATTACCACTAACTCCGATTGGTCGGCAAAATCAATCTCCTCCAACTTCGATTGGTCAAGAACCAATCTCCTCTAACTCCGGTTGATCGAAAACAAATTACCACCAACTTCGGTTGGTCGTCAAATCAATTACCACCAACTCCGGTTGGTCGACAAATAAATCTCCTCCAACTCCGGTTGGTCGAAAACAAATTACCACCAACTACGGTTGGTCGGAAAATCAATCTCCTCCAACTCCGGTTGGTCGGGAACCAATATCCTCCAACTCCGGTTGGTCGGAAACAAATTACCACCAACTCCGGTTGGTCGGCAAATCAATTACCACTAACTCCGGTTGGTCGACAAATAAATCTCCTCCAATTCCGGTTGGTTGGGAACCAATCTCCTCCAACTCTGGTTGGTCGGAAACAATTTACCACCAACTCCAATTGGTCGGCAAATCAATTACCACGAACTCCGATTGGTCGACAAATAAATCTCCTCCAACTTCGGCTAGTCGAAAACAAATTACCACCAACTCCGGTTGGTCGGCAAATCAATCTCCTCCAACTCCGATTGGTCGGGAAGCAATCTCCTCCAAATTCGGTTGGTCTAGAACCAATCTCCTCCAACTTCGGTTGGTCAGAAACAAATTACCACCAACTCCGATTGGTCGGCAAATCAATTACCACCAACTCCGGTTGGTCGACAAATCAATCTCCTCCAACTCCGGTTGGTCGGGAATAAATTTCCTCCAACTCCGGTTGGTCGGGAACAAATTACCACCAACTTCGGTTGGTCGGTAATTCAATTACAATCAACTCTGGTTGGTTAAATTAAGCATGAACATGGGATGCAAATCATTTCATTGCTTAGGCCCAAAGAGTGACAAGTCATTATAATCAAATAATAGATGGGACAAGTTCTATTATCCAAAAACAAAACAGAATGTATATATCAAAATATGCATATATTCAAAAATTTAGACATTCTGCAAATTACTTAGAAGAAGATAAAATGGCAAAAGACTAAAAATTTATTCATTCAAATAAAATAGAGTTACATATGCTATGAAAAATACACCTCATTACATAAAAATCTTATTCTATTGGTTTTTTCCCTTTCGCCTTTGAAATAGGTTCTACTCCAGAAGGAGGATCATCTCTAAGGCATAAGGAGAATTTATAAAATTTACATCTCTCAGAATCCTGACATTCATTACAGAAGGTCGGTCAAGTAAATGTTCTGGATGAGATATCTCGAAGTTTGCATGCAGACTATAATCGTCGAGATACTTAGAGATCAAACATTGAGGAATTGATCAAGAAGGAATCCAACTGATATAAAGCTTAAAAGGAGGCACAGGCAAATCGAGCACTCCAGGGTCATAATAATCCCATAAGTAGTGACCCTGCTCTAATTTTAGCACACACAGTGTATTCAGCCACCATTGCTTGTACCCCTCGTTATTTGACTGCTAGATCCGAGCATCAAGATGATAAAGGGCTTCATTGTATCCAGCCATCCAAAACTCTCTGGGTTGTTTACGAAATTGGTAAGTTAACTTCTCTAGTTGCTCGTGGAGATTCTTCACGAGAAGTTCTTTATTTTCCAAGGTAGAATTCTGGGTAGAGAGTTGTTCGCTGAAGTTTAGGATTTTCTTAGACATCTCTGCCAAAGCTTGATTCTTCGCCACCAACTGAAATTCCTGATTCTCCAAGGCTGCTTGAGTTCTTGCTTCTTCAATAGAAACTCGACCAGCCCTTGCTCTCCCCCGAGAAGAAGATCTTGCTCGTCCACGAGTAGAGGTGGAGGGTCCAGTTCTCTTCAAAGTTTCCAACTCATCTCGCAATTTGGCATTTTCTACCCCCAAAAAAGAGAAACCTTCGTCATTAAGAGGGACTAAGGCTCCCGAGGAAGATGCAGCAGATTTCAGTTGTTTTATCTCTTCCTATAAGGCGATGTTCTCATGTTCCAACAACTTAGCAATATGTCTGTGTTCTTCAACCTCAAGCTTCAGAACACTCTCTTTCTTCTCATAAGCAGAGATGAAATTATTATATCCTTTATCATCACTCAATTGTTGATATTTCCTCTCATATCCCTGATGCAAAAGTGTGGAGGACTCTTTGTATTGCAACGGAAGTTCCTCGATCGATCCTTGGAGATCTTCAATCATCTCATAGTAAGCCTTATTGTTGGCGACTACACGATCGAGCAAACATTTCAGGTATTGGTAAGCTTCAACTGCTCGATCAGAAGCATCTGAACCCAAGATATCAATGATTTGAGCCTCATTTAGATCAGCATGACCATCTTTAAAATAGTCGTTGCATTTCTTCATTAATTTTGTGTCATGAGCTGATAAGAGCTCCATCCTGGCCATAAACTAATAAAAAAAATAAAAAAAATCAATAAGGGTGCATACAGAACAAGTAAAAGAGAAAGCCAAGACAAATAACCGAAGTTCGAATTTTTATTTCATTATAAGGGGAATATACAAAATCTGAGATTACAAGTCATAGAATAACAAAATAAACACCCGAGCAACTCTACACCTTATCTTTGTTTCCTATGATTTCCTCAGAAGGTTTTGAGGAAGAGACTGGTTGCTCGGAAGGCAAGATTAGCTGCTCGACAGAAGTACTGGCTAGTTGGGGTTGCTCGAAAAGATAAACAATAGGAACAACAAGGACCTGATCTCCAGTCATCATTGAAGATTCATCTGAGGCAGCTTCATCCTCTTCTTTTTCTCCAGGAGAGGGAGGAGGGCCATGAGTGTGTTACTGGAACAATTCAGAATTCTCAGCGACTTTCATCTCTTTTAATGAAGCCACCCATTCATCCCTAAATAATTTGACACCTTCATACTCCATTTGAGAGGACATGGCAGCTAGGCCCTTGTTCCAGCCCTTGTCCCAACCAGCGCTGAAAGATTTTTTGGCTGCCTTCTTCCTTTTTGCCTTCTCCGAGGAGATCCTTTCCCTAAGGAGCTCCTCGGCAGCTTTCAACTTCTCCTCCACCTCTAATTTCTGGAACTCAACATCTTGAAGTCTAACAACTTCCTCTTCAGCAGACTTGAGCTTAACCTCCAGCTCCTTATTGTTTTGTTCAAAGACTTTGTTGCTCTGCTCAGACTCTGTCAACTTCTTCTCTAAATCCTTGGAGGCATTCACAGCTTGATTTCTTTCTTGCTCAATGGACTGGAATTGCTTCTCCCAAGCAACTTTATCTTCCTCGTATTTCTGACGAGAATCTTTTAGAGATTGGGTCAACCCAACAAAAGCCTCCTCTACACCTCCCGAGGAGCTGAAAGTCTTGATAGCTTCATCCTTCTTCAAGATGCTGTTGAAACACGTCACCAGCTGAAAAAAGAAATAACAGTAGGCCAATATATGAACATAATATTAGAAATTGAATACTCAAATTAACAAAACTTACTGAGGCGATGTGTTGAGCAACAAGGGTAGTAATTCTCTCACGAGAAAGGGAGTCCTCAATACTTTGGACTTCTGGGACAGTCCAAGATCTCACCAAACTCACAGCGAAGCTCGGAGCAACAAAAAACGGAATAACACCTTCAATATTTGAAGGTTGAGAAATAGGTTCAGCAGGTCTTTTAGAAGAACTCTTCTTTAACCTCCTCAGAGAAACATGAACATTTCCCACTAAAGATGTTGTCTTTCTTGTTGAAATAACAACAACCTCATTTAGAGGAGAAACAACGACAATCATGCTCGGGGCCACTGGGGGCTTTTCAATAGCTTTTTTGCAGCAGCAGGAGGAGGTGCATCAGTGATTCCCGTCCCTTCAGCTGGGACATCTTGTTTGCTTTTCTTTGCATCCACATTAGCAGAGGCAGATTTATCAAAGAAGGCAGGAGATCTTCTTCTCCTCATTAGGTTACTGATGGGAATGTTTGACTCAGAGGAAGAACCTTCCACACTAGTCTTAGAGACTGGTACTTGGTCAAGGTTAACCACCACTAGACAAGGATGAGTAGTGAAAGATGAAGTATAGCTCTTGTACTGCAACAAATAAGAGGCAGATCTAATATGCTCCTCGGCAACAGATTGGTGCAAATCCCAGATAAGTTTCAAATGCTTCAAATTAACGTCGGTTTCTTTTGGAGGTTTTCTTTTACTGTCAACTGTAACAAACAAAAACAAATGTCAGTGATACATTTTATCAAACACAAAGAAATAAGATTTCAAAAAATAAAAACAACCTATTCCATTGCCATAAGGGGGACACCTGGGACCTTGATATACAACATCTCCACTTAATAGAGCGTGTTGCCAATTTTTCATAACAACCCCATGCTCAAAATAATCCCTATTGGCATCTGGAAGATTAACAACTAAAGCCCTATTCAAAAACCTAGTTTTTAAATAGAATGTGGAATCACTGACAACCCATCTATAACAGTACATAATCTCGGGAATCCCTAAACGGGTTCCATGGAGTTGATTCAATTTATGTACACCATTAACTATCCTCCAGGTATTTGGAGCTATTTTTGTAGGAACAACGTCAAAATATTGACAGAACTCCAAACATAGGGGATTTGGAGGAAAAGAAAAGTCACATTCGGCAACAAAGAGACTTGGGAACCAATGTCCCTCAGCCAAAGAAAAATAATCAGAAGGTTCAGAAAGTTCTTCCAAAATAACCCACGAAGGGACTGAAAATTCATACCAAAATTTGTCCAGTGACTCAACAAGATAAACCATGTGAACAAAGTAAATAAAAGAAAGGGAAGAAAATCTCACAGAGAAAAAAAGATCAGGTGACAATGAACGACGGAAAGAACGAAGGCATGAGATAAAGAGAAAATGAAGAGTTCAAAGGTACAGATTTGAAAAGTGAAAGACGATAGGGTTTTTGTCACACTTAAATACTTTACCTCGGGAATAGAGAAAAGAAATGATTACAAAGGAGGACATTTGCGTATCCATCGGCTAAAAGAAGAAAAGGAGCACAAATATCGAAGCGGTCATGAAAATTCAAAATATTTATGAGGCCTGATACTGTGCACTCAAAAAGGAGTTATGTAAAACGAATGTTTTCTTAAAAATCATACAAACCAATAATCTATTCAGTTTTCAAGGAGAATGCTCCATACTTTTCTTCAGCATCAAACTACAAAATATTGGGGGCTTCTGTTGATACCAAATTTAATCTGCTGACATGGACCTATCATTTAAAGACACGTGTCAACCAACGTGGCAATTACAATTATTTCTACCGATCAACTCATACATTCCGAACAACTCAAGCGTACCAATCAACTTAAATTCCCCGAGGAACTCATGGGCCCCGAGCAACTCATGCATGACGAGCTACTAAGGCGGTCCGAGTAACTTAAGTTGTCTGAGCTACTTAGCGTACAGCGCATCCAAATCAAGAGAAGCAAAGAGACGACTGTGCATTAAATGTCCATTATTATCGTACAGATGTATATGTCTACTAGATAACAACGCATTGTCCTTTCTCATGTACAACCTCAAGGCTATAAATACATTGTAACCTCCTCATTAGAAGGGGATTCTGGATCTCTTGATAAACAAGTTATCGAGAATTCCAGGCAAACAGTCAGCAATACAAAATTAGTGGACGTAGGCTATTCGAATAAGGCTGAACCACTTTAAAAATCAACTATCTCATATTTCTTTACTTATTTTTATCTGTGATTAAAACAATTAGATCAAATCTAGTTTTTTACATCAACAATAATAAACAACTTATCTGAATCCATGAATTCTTTTTCTTTTTGAACTAAATGTGTAGTTATTTGGTTAGGATTTAGGTTTTTAGGTTTTTGTAGTGGTTAGAAACTTTAATTTTGTAGGTTCAAACCATACCAATTGTTGGCCTTATCCTTGATGTTCTTCGTGTTCTTGGCTAGAATTTGCTGCTATAATCCTTCATTATTGAATTGAATATTTGTGGCATGTAGAATTGTACTAGCTTTTCTCTCTACCCAATTAAATCGCTTGCCACGGCATGTGGCGCTTGTAACTTGGAGTTCACACTTGATGGCCCATGGTTTTTACCTGGTAGTAGTAATTTTATTTGTTTGTAGACTTTAGGCTAGGGATGAACCTTAGAGAAGTTGGCCGCAACCTTTGAGAGTCATTTGAACTTTCAAACTTTTGTACTTGTATATTTATATATATATCGTATACGCCGCGGCCTCTATTTTGAGGCTTTTCTGACCATAGTGGCTGTGGTACCCTAACCGCGAAGACTTTTTTCTTTTCTTGACCGAATACGGCCCTATGAGTTAGAGCCATAAGAGTTTCTAGAAGACTTTTGGAAAACTCATTTCGGCGTTTCTCCTCCTAAAATTCCTTTCATTAGGCCATTAAATACTGTGGGGCCCTGCTTGCTTAAGGACTGCCCAAATTGTGTCATTCTTGACTCTGATTCTGTGAACTCTACTACATGTAGGGAAACTACTGATTCTGTGTTTATGGAGGAAGATAGAAACTCCAGTAATCACCTTGTTGAACCGGAGGCCGCAGCAGCTGGGCCTTTTGAGGCCAGAGATGCACCAGCTATCCCATCTAATAGAGTTGAAAGAGCTCTCATAGCCTTAAATTTTTGCTTCATAATGACTAAATAATGGGTCAATTAAGTGTCCATGACATTTGAATTTCCATATTGGGTAATTTGTTCAGCCCCTTCCGCAGAGCAGAGACTGTGTTCTGCGGTCCCTAACGATGGCATTTGCTTAACTCTTCACGCTTTCATTTATGGGATACGGCTACCTATGCCTATCCCCATTTGGAAAAAAATTAGTGCTATGAAGTTGGCTCTAGCTTAATTGGATCCAAACAGCTAGAGAGAAATTCTTGCCTCGTTAGTGCTCTGGAAAGACAATTCTAATAGAGATATCACTCCCGCGAAGTTCTTCCATTTCTATCGGCCAAATGAGAACTCTATTAAGTATGGATGGTACTACTACATGGCTCGTCAAAATAATGAAGAGGTTTTGTATAGTGGAAGACCTTCCGGTGTATATAACTGCAAAGGAAAATACTTCTGCATTTCTAAAGAAGGATGGGAGTCTCATCTAGAAGAATAAGAGAGAGAAATATCATAGGATGTCGTGGCAGTGGGGATGGACATCCATGCTAGGTTTGTATATGTTGTAGCCCCTTTATCATGCCGCATCTCATTCTGTAGCTTCACATTTTATAGTCCGGGAAAGGGTAGAAGAATGGGACCTATTATGGGACAAACAATGCATTAGAGACGTATTATCATTACGCTTCAATCGAGTTATTCTACACCATCTCTTAGAAAGAAAGGAACTTAAATCAAAATACTTAATAGCATGGCGATACATTTATACAAAACATCTACCCCGAGCACACACAATGGAACCATAGACAGTCAAGTGAAATCCAATCAACGAAATAATTTGATCTATGGACATCATCATTATGGTAAGTGTCGTAATGCTAGATGAATCATTATCGCAGGGCATTAAGGGAGAGGTCATAAGCTTTTATATCGTAAAATCGATCTGTCAGAGAAAAAAGAACGAACGAATCTTGTAAGATTCCCAAGAAATTCTTCGATTTATTCTGGAAGCAGATGATTAATCATCTGCTTCCCATATTCTGTGAATAGCCGGGACATTGAGGAATATCCAGAATAGCATTTCAGGAATCGATCTGATGATTTTATTTTGACATACTAATATTGATCCTTTGTGCAGTCCTTAATCATCTACCCCTCGGTGAGAGGTAGGAACGAAGAGTCTAGAAGGCCGCGACTTATAGCGCTGAGGAAAAAAAGTTCAACACTTTGGTCACTTATGCATTTATTTTTTATGGAGGATACTTCCCCAACAAAATTTTACCAAAAATAATGTCCGTAGAATGTAACGATCCATATACGTTAATTATCTCACGGAAGTTACCTTTATATAATTCTTACTTTTCTATTTTTGCAAGTGAGGAGATAGCGAGAGATCTTTTGACTGCCCAACTGGCTGAGATGGACGAGGATGCCACTGCCCTCAATAATGGCTTTAGGAAGGGAAAGAAAAGTAAGAGAGCCAAAGGGAAATAGGTTGCGATCGATAAGACTCCTATACCTACTGGGGGTCTTGTTGCGACCAATGAAGAGACTCAACCAGATGCTATATCACAGAATCTGCAGGATGACGATGATGATACCACAACTAATGAGAGGCCACATGGCCAATTTGATGATGATATTGGAGATCACCTAGACACGACTGGCTTGTTACCAATTGAGTCCGAGCTCTAAGATGGACGCGACTTTCACATACTACTACCTCCAACTCTCCCTCTCTGCAGACTGTTATGGATGTGAATGCGAACTTACCACCACCATAAAATTGCCAAAGTGTTGGCCCTGATGGTCGTCCGCGGCCTCAACTGAGGACTCCAAACCCTCATTCTTCTAGGGATATAACTGCCAGGAAGATCTATAAGATATGGAGGGTACTAGAAAATATTAACTTGGATCGCCTGGTGGAGGAGTACAACTTCCACAGCCTGCTACGAGTAGGCTATTTCTTTTCTTTTCACTTTATTTTTCTATAGTATATTTTTTCTAACTATCAATTTTTCTACAGGTTGCGGACGTTGTCATGTCCCAAAGGCTGAAATATAAAAGCTCGTATAAGCTTAAGGAGGCCGTCAATTGAGTTCACGTGTCTGACTTAGAAAATGCCAGGACTTCATCCTTTGAGGCAGGCAAATAATCTTTTGTCGCAGCATTCAATTCTGCACAAATGGACTTGGATACTGCCATCAAGGCAAAGGATGAGGCGAGGGGAAACTTATAACGGCTACATCATCTCTTCAAACTTCTAAAGCCAAGGTTGCGGAGGCTGCCAAACAGGCTTCTAACTTCGAGAAGCAATTAAAGAAGCTTTAAGAAAATTATGACCAGTTGGAGCAAAGCAACAACTCTGTGCTCTAGTAAAAGGACAGTGAACATGCCACAACCATTAAGAAGATAGAGGAGTCTCATGTTGCAGCCTTAACACAAGCTGGAGACACTGTCATGGCTGCATACAAGAAATCCAAGGATTTCTATTTAATAAATAACAAATCCTATCTCCGAGGCTTTCAAGAGATCAGGCACAGAGTGGTCAATAATTTCTCCTATTCCAAGGTGCTCATCATGTCTTGGAAGTTAGGAGACGATGAGCATAATGCCTGCGTTGAGGATATAAGAACTATGGCTGAGGTAATGGCAAAGCAGCAGATGGAGGAGGCCGTGATAGGAGATGATGAAACTGAAACTACCGCAGATAGTCAAGAAGGAGATAAAGATGATGGTATAGCTTCTTAGGCTTGGAATTTTTTGTGCTTGTAATTTTTGATATAATTTACAACCTTTAACACCTTAGTCAAGGTTGCGACCTCTTTTGGATGTTGAAAATATATCTTCATTTTTATCTATTTCAATACTTGAATGAATGCATTGTTTTGATTCATCTATATATATTTTAACTCCTTGAATGCACAACTATTTCTTGCAAAAATGAATTGATATAATACTGGGCCATGAAAACCTATTAAAAAGGTCTTAACTAGGTCTGTGGCCATTTCTTGTAAAATAATTCTTGAATAGAGATGAGGCCATTTGTGTTTGCCTTTGCGTCTCAGTAATTTTCATTTCACACATGTGTACCTATGAGCCCCCAAGTTGTGGTGCCTAAGGAAAATGACTCCGCGACTACGACTGAATTATTTTGTCCTTTTATTTAATTTTTCTTTACTTGAGCCCCCAAGTATTGGTGCCAATGGAGACTTTATGGTTGGATTATATACTTGTCGCAACATCTGAGGTGACATTCTGGTAGACTATGCTAGGCTGCAACCACCTATTATTTGTAGCTTTAATATGTTTGACAATGCCATTTCCACAGCATCATATAACTTCTTTTAGTACCTTTAATTGCATGGAACTTTCTCCACATCTTCTTAGTCATTTTAATTATCACGAAGCCACTTTCATAGTTTCTCACTAGTCACTTTAACCGGGTTATTATAAGGCCTCCCCAGGATAGGTATTATAAATCTTCCCCAAGATATAATTAGACATGTAGGATTATTCATAGACAATTAAGTCTTTGGCCCCTTCGTATAAATATAGGATTATTCACAGATAATTAAGTCTTCGGCCCCTTCATGTAGATATAGGATTATCCTCTAGCAATTAAGTCTTTGGACCCTTTGGGTCATTATCAGGCCTCCCCACACTAGGTATTATGAAGCTTATCCAAGCTATAATCTGATATATATCAAGCCATCCCTGGCTAATTAAAGCATTCTGCAGCCGAATGACGAGCATTGTAAGCCCCCGTGTCTATATAGGTCATCCGAAAGAAAATAATGGGCATTAGTAGCCCCCGTGGCTAAATGATGCATCCCAATACTAGTTATTGAAATTGTAAGCCCTTTCGTTAGCCTTATGAACATAAGTATTCCCCGTTTTACCATGAGTGGCATTGGAGGCCAATTAAGGCCATTATCTCATATTCTTCGCAGACTTCTTCTGAAAGTAATAACCTTCTAAGATGATCTTTTATTCATCCCTTGAAATATGCTTAAACTAAGGTCTTTTTAAGATTTGAGATAAGAAAATCAGTAAGCAAGTATGACTAAATCTTTTATTCTTGCATTTATATCTCATTTTGCAGTGGAAATACAAAAACACATAAGAAGGATCAACATAGTTTTCCTTGCAACAGAAATAAAAAAGGAAATATTCTAAAGAAAGGTTAGGAATGCAGAACGATCAATTATAGATTGTGCCCTTTGTGAATTGCTGGAGAATTACCTACTTCACAAGCCTTTCAATATCATCCCTCAGGGCGTGGCAATTGTTCGTGTCATGGCTATGGTCATTATGGAAATTGCACCATTTGGTTCTATCCCTTTTATGGGAAGGAGCCTTCATCTTCTCAGGCCACCTAAGCATTTTGTCTTCTTTGATGAAATTAATGATATCTTCAATCTGACGGGTCAATGGGTGTAGGTCTCAGAACTTTTCTTTGCCTTCTTCTTTTAGTTCTTGTCTCCGGCCTCTGATGCTGTGGCTTATGTGGTTGCGGCCACGATGGTTAGAACAACATTCTTGGGTGTCACATCCTCCAATATAAGAAATCTTTGGGTCAAAAAGTTGACTTGAGTCTGGAGTAAGGCATGGATGTCATACAGATGGTTGAGATGGTTGTATAGCTGAGCAATCTCATCTTTCATTTCTGCACTTCAATTGGACTCTCCTTCCATTTATGACTTGTTAGTCTTTAAAATGTAATTATTCTGAGACAATACTAGCAAGAGTGAGTGAGGAAATAAATGTAGAGGAAACAACCAAGTATAGTAACAAGGATGTAGTCTTTGGAAATTTGCCAATCTATACTGCTGTGGCCGTGTCATGGCATATGGAGTTACTGTTGAGGCCTATCCAAAGGAGTGCACCAGAGTTAAGTCTGGGGACAATTTTACTATGCCTTCTACCACGTGATGAAATGAAGATATGAAACATCTTCAATTGAAAGGGCTACGACGCTCAAGAAATTTACTTGGCAGGCCGCATCCTGCTTGCTACAGCATGGTGCAATTCCAAGGACCCATAAGCTGAGTTTAATATTTCTAGTAATATGAAAAATAAGCCTAATAGGGGTCTACCAAGGATAAATCAGTCTTCAAGTGTACCAAAAATGGCACCATTATGGTATAAAATCCTAGATAATAGGCTAAGGAAGTAAGAAAAGTTGATAAAATTTATCCCTAGCTACTTATCTTTGCAAGGCCATAGACTTTTTGCATTTTTTAAAACTTTCTAGGTAAGGTAGCTTCATCGGGGTAAATAAAATAGATCGAAGGTCATAAAAAGAAGATTGGTGAGTAGATCTAAAAATATGCAGTACCTAGTTATAGGTGTGTGAAAAATACGAGCTCAATAACCAAACCTCATCTATGGGATGATGACCCAGGGGGTCCCCATGAATGAAATAACGTGCTAAGAACCCAATATATATATATATATATATATATATATATATATATATATATATATATATATATATAAACAAGATATAAATACCTTGTTCCCACTGACGGTGTCAGATTGTTGATATGAGAAATCGGACGCATGTCGTTCTCATACCCACAAGTTAAGTGTAAAATAGATGTAAAGCAAGTAAAGAGAGAGACAAAACACAAGATATAGAGTGGTTTGGCTATTAAAATGAGTCTACATCCACTTTGTTGCCCTACTCTCATTATATATACGTTGTAATACAAGTTTACATAGCCATGATGGGCGTACAATAGAGTTAAAAGAGGAGAATACATGTTTGTAATGATTCTGGGGAAGCCGGGGAGATGACTGAGGAGTAGGTGAGTAGCTCCCAAGCTGTATCGAGGTTGTTTAGAGAGTTTGGCAGGGCTTAACCAAGAGTAATTGTCTTGGATTGCCCTATCTCGATGTGTGGACCTCTATTTGTAGGAGCTATGTAAGTTATGTCACGTGCCCTGAGCACATAATATGTAAATATGTCAGAAGAGTAATCCCTTTGATGGGGCAGCAAATGTGAATAAAGGGGGTTACGGCCTATTAAGTAGATAAATCACAAGGGTGCCACGGCCTGTATAGTACAAGGTGGCGGCCAATAAATGGGGATCCAGTTAAGCATAAGGCCATGACCTCCTAGCTCTAGGGCATTAACCTTCTGTTAGTAGGTCAGCGATAGGAGACCATATTGGTCGTATCATTTCCCATTCATCTAAAGGATCCATTTGGTATTACATTGACAACTTTCATCCTCAGATTAGGCTTTTTATATCATTCTTTTAGGCTATACAATTGTCTATGTTATTGCAGTGACGTTTGGGGAACTATTAATACTTGCTTTTATTATTCGGGTTTGGGGAGATTTTAGCTTCTTGGGCCATTTTATATCCCTCCTTTCCCGGATTTCTTCAAGAATGTGATGCGCACCAATAATGAGAGTAGTGTATTCATCATACCACTTGGGTTTCTTATCCTTATGAACTTTCTTCCTAGAGCCCTTGTTGTTATCGGACTTATAGTTGTGGGACTGTTTAACAGCCATGACCTCCTCGACATTCATAATTTTACAAGCTTTGGATAGTATTTCGGTCATGGTCTTAGGAGGTTCTATAATACCCCAATCCATATTTAAGGGTTAATAAAGGATCAACTCGATATAGTTCGTACGTAAATTCTGAAGTGCAATGGAATAACCTAAATAATATTTCTAATCCAGTTTTATTATTATTTAACATTGCTTTTGTTAGCATGTGATTCTAATTTTCATCAACTATGTGATAGTACCCAAGGGAAGTGCCCCCAAGGCCAAGTAAACATACCTACTACTCGTAAATACAAATGATTACTTACATATACAACACTCTCAAAATTGGGGACAACATGCAATATGCCGTAACAAAAGGAGGGAGTGGGCCAAATGCTCAGTGGGAACTTATACAAATGCATTATAGAAACAAACGACAAAAAGAAGCCTCCCACACTACCACTACATGCATGTGAAAATAGGTATATATCTATATATATGCCTTTGAAAAATTCACGTCCTAAGTATTAAGCCGTTTTACTTCAAAAACGTTATTTGGTATAGTTTGTTCTTCTTGTCTTTACAAACTAATTATTTTGTATTTTTATGATTAAAACTAACATATTCTTCCCATTAACTCACCCAGTTAAACAATTAGTAATTGCTGGGAAAAAGACTTTATTTACTTTCAAAAGGTTTACTACTCGACGTTCACTAACTCACACGAGAGTTGTTAATTATTACCTAAGACTTTCTTTCAACACACGTGCACATTGTGTTAGAAAACATTCGTTAATCGTTGAAAGCCTTATACAACACATACGCTTGGGTTATTATGGGTTTAAACCTCATTAGGTGGATTAATTAACCATTAAGTCACCTTGCTTAACCATTTGTCTTTTCTTGTGGACATTAGTAATTATTTTCAATTTACTTATCCACATTCATTAATCGGAACATTAATTACTCAGACTAGTTAGGTTATTTCTATCATGTAACCCATTTCTTATCATGTTCCCGATTGTATAATTATCTTTAGGATTTACCGAAAAACCACGGACATCGTGGCCTCTCACCACTAGTCTCCGCCGCCACATACTACTTCATTTACTTTGAGGTCTTTCACCACTAGGGATGTCATGCCCTGTTTAATTATTTCTCTGACATCATTCAAATATTCTATTATCTTTTAAATGTGCTTAACATTATTCCAGTGTTCACATTATTCAACATTTACGGGCCGAAGCCAAAAGCCCATACTTAACTGTCCATTGTTCCATTAACACTTGGAAAATTATTACTTTCTCCTTTTAGTGCTTTATTCACACACACGTTGGTTTTATACCAAAAATCATTCACATTTTAGCACTCAATTCAATTTCATCCATACTAGTGTAAAAATATTCACCAACATTTTTAATTCATAAAAATGTTCCACTTTAAGTAAATTACCAAATTATCCTTCTTATTATCGAAATCGCAATTTAGTTCTTTAACAAGTACCATTTTTCCAAATGGTAGTTTAAGTTTCCAATTCAACACTTAAACACATTTCACCATTATAGCGCATGTTCATTAGCATACTTTACCCAACTTCATATTCTTACACACTTTTAATATATAAGTTCATACATTTTATATATTAAGGCCTCATTTCCACATAATTGATAAACACACTTTATTTTTGGGCTTTCATATCTTAACACCCGCTTTACCAAAATTTACACGTTAACCCATACTATCTTCTTATTATGAGTTCACATACTTTAAAATACCCATTTAAAGTTAAAACATTTCCTCACACATAAAGCTCTCTATCTAATGTAGGAATATATATATATATATATATATATATATATATATATATATATATATATATATATATATATATACACACACACACTAGGGTATGTCCATGCCTGAAGGCACGCATATAATTTTGAAAAGTCTAAAGTCGTGTATAATATAAAATATAAATTATTTTTATATTATTATTGTAATTTTGCAAATTATTTTATCATGTAAATTTAAGTAGTGTCAAGTCTTGTATAATATAGTCAAAAAGTAAGCATAAACTATTTAAACTACGTTTATAGGACTATACACCCCATTTAAGAAAAAAATTAGTCCAATAACCTCAATCTTCGTAAATATTACGTCACCAATTAGTTGAAGAATAATTTCAGTAACCTACAATCTCCATACAAAATCCATCATCAACATACCTCTTTCATAGACAAACCAAATTCAAAATTGCACACACTTATCAAAATATACCTAATTAATGAAATAACATCACTTAAGTAATTAAATATAGATAGTTAAAACTAATAGTTGTGTGGCATGTTGACCACAGCTTGGGGTGTGTTTGAAAATACCACATCCCAAGCTGTGGTCAACAAATTTCCACTATTTTAGTAAGAATATCACCTGATCAAAGCCTTTCACCTGATCAAAGTCTTTTAACTTTCTTCCTTGTGCTAATGAATCATATAATTGAACCATAGAACTAAAATTAAAACTGAACTTAAATTAAGGTATTCCAAAAGCGAACATTTAACTTAACATTAACAAAGAATGTAATACGAAATCCTGAACTTTGACAATTTTTATTTAAATGTCTTCCAATTCAAACATTACAAAATATTCACATCACCAACACAAACTCATCAGAAATCACCACCTCGAGCGTGATGGTCTTCACATTATCGATAGTGTCAGAGCTCTCCATCTTGAGCGTGATGGTCTTGCTGATCAAGGTTTTGATGAAGATCTTCATCTGCAATCATAGAAAAATTGTTGTAAATCAACGGCTTCAGTTCAAATGATGAAGATCTTCATTTTCTTGTCATAAATCAACAGAAAAGCTGAACCATTACTCTATCGATGTTCAAACCATCATCCAAAATCAATTTTGGAGCATCCCTCCTAACTTCATTAGGTTTTCCCCCATATTTATCTCAATTCATGCTCTTCACCCCTCTGCCACTTGTCAGTCAAGGTTTTGACGAAGATCTACATATGTAATAACAGTAAAACTATCGTAAATCAATGAACAAACAAAATATATGATAAAATCATGCCCAAATTCATTCAAACCCCATTACAAAGATTAAAAATAAGTCCCATCTATAAATCATTTTCAGCTAAAAAATCAGTAAACCATCAGAGCTAAATAATTAGTAAAACCATATCCGACAATTAGTAAGCCATTAAAAAATTACACAGGAACAAACAAAATATGAAAACCAAACGAAAAGGCTTAACAATTAAAATCGAGATGGGTAGAGAGAGATAATCGAATAAAAAAATAAATTGAGTAAAATTCAAATCTCAAATCAGTTATTTAAAACAAAATCCCAAACTTAGATGGAAAAAAAATTAGATATAAAATCCGATCAGATTTATTTCCAACAAAAACAGATCCGTGATTTTTTTTTAAATAGTTTCATTTTAAAAATAGCATTAGCAGATCTGTTTTTAAAAAGAGATTGAATGTTTTTTAAAATATAAACTTGATCGATAACAAATTTGACCTTCTCTTGTGTTTACACTGAGACTTTGATTTTGTTCACCTCCAAAGTTAACTATATGTGATTATATTTGATTTTTCAGCGCTTCACAATCTGGTATCCTTAGACTCGACCGGATTCCCTTGATTCAACACCATCCAAGCACCTGAGACCTTTTTCAGTAGGAACCGACTTTGACAACAACCTGAATAGACTCTGACAACCATTCCTGGTGTGTTCCTCTCTCGTAGATGAAAGAATCAGGCCTATAATAATGCTACTAATCATCACTGAAAATACTTAGTTTCTAAAGACTCGAAACAGTAGTGATGGGCCTATAATACCGCAACCTGATATGTGATGATATTGAGACCATATGCTATGCACAAAGGTGGATGAATGGTGGTGTCTAGTTCGATAGGTTGGTTCGCAGTAGCAGGTGGTGAGAAACGGAGAGATACATACCTGCAAAGTGAAAGAGGGTGAATAAGTGAGCAAGGTTGAAAGTGAGATAAAGTAGGTCTTTGAATATTGAGATGAAAAGATAAGGTATCTTTCATCTAAGGGAGAATTCAACGTATTAATTGTATTTAAAATCCAAGTAAAATCCTTAAATTATTGAGATAATTGTAAAACAATTGACACATACTAACACGTCAGAATTTCTGTACATGTTTGTAATTTAATCGTAGTACAAAAGTTAAAAGCATAGGTTCATTATACTACTACACGAAGTTACAAATTTTCATATATAACTAAAATGAAAATTATAATGAACTTTGCCTTATAAAATTGTATATAATTGTACAATAATTACAAAATTTGGTAAACACACTTTGATAGATGTACAATCATGAGACATTTTGTGTCATTGTCCTCCTTGTAACATGAACCTGTCATTAAAACATCCAAAGTAGTTGTGCTACTGCACTTGGCTAGATTGATAAAAAAAATTCCAGATATGTTGTCAATGCTAAGACTGTCATTTTGAGTAAATAGTTAAAACATCAGTTATTTTACAAAAAACAACTATAAAAACTACTCTTTTAACCTCGTAAAAACCATATTTAAAATGAGAAATCAAATTATTTATTTAAAGGAACTTCAAAAGCACATCTAGTGATAGGTAGATCAACAGGAGTGCATACTAGAGCCCTTTGCTGCATCCTGACTTGCACCATCTCAACGAATATCTTCGCTTTCCCCGATTGATCCTTACTATCGATCTGAGATATAATGTTATACACGATATTTTGAGATATAATTTTATACACGATATTCTCTTTCCCCGATTGATCCTCACTGTCGATATGAGATATAATAAAACTAATATAAAGCTTCTTTTCACATTAAAAACACCACAACAGATAACAAAATGCATGTCTATAAAAGAAAGTTCCCCGTTTAAGTTGGTCAGGTAGCTAACTTTGAATTTCATTTTGCCGAGTGCACTTCTCGATTAAAAGATATTGTGCCAAAATCACAGCCTGAACATCCATCAAACAGGAAATACGACTGATCTTAGCACCTGTGGAATCTGCATCAGCGAAAAGAAAAATCCTAATTGAAGTGATAAACATGAAATGGAAATGGAAGAGAATAAGGCAGAACTACAAATGTGAATCCATCCCCATTATAAAAATATGTTTTTTTTATTATCTTAGTCTTATGATTCCCATTACAACATGCAACCTCACAATTAAAATTACATCGTAATCATAATTTGAAGCAATATCAAATTTTTTAAAATCACTTACCTTTTGTTAATGCTGTCTAAAAATCAAGAAATTTGTGATTGTATATTGTAACAGCTTTCTTCATCCCCATCTCATAGCTATTTCATCAATCACCTTCCCTGCATCCACGTTAACAAAATTCGATTAGACTTAAAATGATTGATTGGAAAAGGAAAAAAATAAACATCACAAGTTGAGGCTTGACAAAAATCATAAATTAATTTTTAAATGGAATCACTACACCCAACATATGAAATCATAGTTCGAGGGATAAAAAATCGAGTTTGGACCCGGACCACACTTTTCGTAGCTGAAACAAAATCAAGAAAGCAACAACCCAGAAGATGAAGGAGTGTGCACCATTGACCATCCAAATTCTGAACACTTTCACACATTTTCTCCTTGTGTGAATGTTCATCCACCATAGAGAGTAGGTACTTGAAGAACCCATAATGACTTTTAGTAATTTTCTCCCAAAATATAACATATCAAAAGGAAAATAATGTTTCGATAGAATGAAATTAAAGGAATAACAACAAACCTTAACAATATCACATTGCTCATGCCTAAGTAAAATTAGAGTATGATTTGTTGAATCGCTGAAGAAAGTTGGAAATTATTCTCCCATAATTCCCCATATTATCTGGAAGAATGGTGGTTCTAGTCTTCAAAGGAACTTTGGGAATTTAGTTCTAGTATAAACCAATGTGAAGTCACATCTACTGAGCTTTTCACTCAATGGTCTCTTACCGATGTTGCTATCTGTCAATGGAAATAATTATGATTTAAGCAATACATATTAGTAATACGATTGATACAATCTCGAACTCAAAATCAGGAAATGTCATTGAACTACAACTATATATATACTCCGTGTAATCTTCCCCCATCAACGTCAATGCCAAAATCGTGTATTTTGGAAGCTAACGGAGAGAGATCATGTATTTGGCAGCTCCTAGATACCACTTTTCTGGTATTTGGCTATTCAAATTTCCATTAATTGTAGTCCTTGTGTGATCAATTGTTTTCCTAAAATCAAGAAATATTCATGTTTTTATAACAAAGCTTCGTCAATAAATGTCTCATCATCATCAAATGAGT
Organism: Sambucus nigra; assembly: GCA_949130495.1. Classification (NCBI taxonomy): domain Eukaryota; kingdom Viridiplantae; phylum Streptophyta; class Magnoliopsida; order Dipsacales; family Adoxaceae; genus Sambucus; species Sambucus nigra. The sequence continues at coordinate 67,942,120 of OX422218.1, read as the reverse complement.
ATACTTGTCACAAATATCTTTGTTAATATGGCAGCAAGCATTGATGACGAAGGCGCTGAACTTAAAATGTGTCAAGATACTCAATTTTCATTCTTCTGGGCAACCTAGGTGAAGAATTAACAACTTGATTAGGTACCTGCTCAGACATTTGTTCGACATCTGTGTTTGTAAATTCATCTTTTAGGTACATGCCTAAACTCACCTTACATATATTACCATTGGAAAATATAAAATAAAAACATTGAGAGAAGCAATCAAAATTCTAAAAATTCCAAGCATAGAAAACATTATAGTTAAGTTAGAGAGAACAGTAGGAAATCAACTATATTGAAACACAAAAAAGGGGGCTTTGTAAATTTAGGACCTATTGTAATATGTATTTTGCAAATAGGACAACAAACATTTTATTTATAGTTTTAGTCCCTATTTTTTAATAAAGCCGCTGGAAACTAAATGTTTGTTGTCATATATCCATAATCAATATTATTTTAAGTCCTAAAAGTACATAATCTAAAAAAACTATCGCAACATCATTTTTAAATTTATCTCAAGTAAATTCACTACATTTTAAACATTTTAAACATCACCCCTTAGTATGAAGATAACCCACAAAGAAATGAAAAATCCTACATTTCTAATAAGGTCAATTATCAATTGAACCTGAAAAATCAAACCAAAATGGAACAAAATCAAATAAGGCCAGCCTCTAAACACAATCTAATAATAAGAACCTATTATGATACATGTTCAAGATATTGGTTTTGGAGGAGCGGAATGGTATCATCATTTATAAATACACCAAAATCTAGTCATTAAAAGCATATAATAACATGCTGCGAACCCCAAGACAATTAGTATTTGTAGGAAAAAACATATATTACACCATAACATTCTAATAAGAACAAAAGGAAACAACATAGAGGTATGTTTCAAATGTTTCAAATAAGGATCTAACGGTCAAACATATGCCTAATCATGCTGTGATCTTTTCTATACCTAAGCCTACTAAAAGATTCAATTCACTTCATAACTAATAAACAATACATATGCTTTGTTTTCTGGTTAATGCCTAATTTGAATATGTGATGTTCGCAAGATACAATTCACTGGAAATAATATACAAATAGACAATAATTGGGACCTAAAAGCTACGGGACTCATAAGATAAAAATCAAAGAAACACAATTTGTATCAATTTATTTCGCAGGTAATCAATCGTATATCTCAATTTAGTAAGTTTTCGCTACAAGTTTCAAGCAAGAAATACCTACAATAATATACAAACAAACTTCAACTTCATAACCAATGGCATTGAAATGCATAATTAGATGTACAATTTGGTTCAAATAAATTGCAAAACAGATGAATACCTAATCATGATTTTATAATTTGTATACCGAGGCAAAACAAATTGTATACCTATTCATGATTTGTTCAAAATACAAAATTGTTTGTGAATAGGTTTGCATTACTTTATCTGAACACATTGAATACAAACATAATGGATACAATTTCATGATTTTACTGCTGCTACTATCTAACCAAAACGAAAAACTCCATAACTATCTCAATATAAAAGTAAAAATTAAGAACAATCAAAACATACCTGGAGTTTTTGAATTCCAAAACCCAAATTGTTTACCTACAAAAATACATTTATATATAATATTAAATCGTAAGTTCCCAAACACAAAAGTGAAAATTTAATAAATTTTGGGACAGGCGTGTTTTTATCATATTCATCATTGGAGATATAGAAATTACATCAAACACAAAATAATTGTCGAAAATGTATACAAATTTCACAAACTAACAGTTGTCTCTTGAATATAACAACACAACTTTTGAGATTCTTTGAGTCTCATACTCAATATTGCTTCCTCTATGTTGACATTTTCATAAAGAGAATACCAGAGAGATCTGATCTGCAAATATCTCCAACACACTAGTGCGCTACGAATAGAGTTCATTATGTCAATAAATTATCTTATCACAATTGCACACCATTTGAATCACCTCAAAAAGTACCAAGATTTACCCATAAAAAATACATAAAACAAATCAATTGATTTATTTTTATACAGTGGATATTAAGAGATAATGAAAAATAAATTATGGATATTGTTTTTAGTGTTAATGAACGAATCAAATGATATATGGGATTGCTGATAAAAAGCATATAATCATTAGACATGAATGATTTTAATTTCAACATTATCTAGGGCTGAGATTGATAATATCTAGGGCTGAAATTGATTATAATTTCATCATTATCTGTAAGATTCAAAACCTGATTTTTGAATTCTGGACACAACAAAAAAAAACATGAACTCATGGGTAAGTTGTGAGGTATCAACATCGAAAAAAATGATTCAAAACAAATGAGTAATAGATCTATTACTCGTGGGTGAGTTGTGATTCAAAACGTATACTCACGGGTGAGTTAATAGGTATCAATTATTAGCCCTATTACTACAAAACGAAACCTTCAAAATAAAACCTTCAAAGCACCAGATTTTTGCACGTGTAACAGATCTGTGTGTGTGTGATACATCTGTGCGTATGTGTGTGTGTGCGCGTGCGAGTGGGGGTGAGGGAGATTACCTGTAAGTGGAGGGGGAGTAGGAGTTAGAGGGGGAAAAGATGAGGCTGAGGGAGACAGGAGAAGGTGCGGTGGTGTGGGGATGAGGGAGGGGGAGAGTTTTTTGTAAGGTAGGTTTTGTTACCATTATTTGTCATTGTTAATCGTAAAAATAATAGACAGAGAGAGAAAGGGAGAGAGGGAGTAAAGCGTGGGAAAGGAACGAGTCGGTAGGTTTGGACAAGGGATAAAATGGGACAAATACAATTCTACCCTTATTTTTTTAATTTTGAAGAAAAGGGGGAAACAAATTATAGTGTGATAAAAGAGGGGGATTTCAAAATTTTCAAGGGTAGAATAGGCATTGAAGGAAAAAATACATATTGATGATATCATCAACTAATCTATGACATACATAAATTTCCTACTTTATTATATAGATATAAATGACATGAACAAGCCTAAAGCATTACTTTTCATAGAAATCAAATTTCCTTCATTAAAACCCACTTTTAACACATTTTATTTCATAAAATGTCCACGAATAGTGTTAATAATTTCCAACACTTAGAAAAACCCATTTAAGTAAAATTTTACCTTCCTCTTCTACTTCATCTTTTTTAAGTAAGAAAATCCCACTTTTATTTCAAAAAAATGGCTTACACATGCCCAATGCATTTCTAAAGATGAAGTCACATTATCTACCTTTGAAACATCATTTGAACACATTTTATTCTATAAAATGTTCAAGATATATATTTTGAATTTTTCCACATTTTCAGGATCCATTTTAAGTCATTCTTTAAAAACCATTTCCATACAAAATCATGAGAATTAAACTAACCAATGGTTGACATTTAATATACATCTTGTATGTATTAAACCAAATATATCCAATTAAACTTGCTGAAAATTCATCAAACTTTAAACCTCTAACAAGGTAAAATTTTACCCCAAAGACTCCAAGATAATGGTGGTAGTGGAGAAGATGGGTGACTACCCCACCTCCAAAGGTGATCTTAAAAGGAGTCACAAAATGTCCACCATACAAGATCCAATGGAAGTTCCAAAAATACTCCATGAATTCTCCACAAAATCCATCTTCTCCTTGCAAGAACATCCCCTTCAAACCTCCACCCAACTCTAAGAATACCCTCTTCTTTAACCCAATAAATTGGCCTAAGGTTTCGTATAATGATGTAAGATAGTCTGAGGCCTACTAATGGTTGTTTCATAGTGGAAATAATGGTGTTTGTTGGTGGTTTCAGCCCTAAAAAATCTGGGATTAAACACCCTCCATGGAAGCTCCATCTTAGAGGGAGAGAGGGAGGTTACAAATGAAGGGAGGATTTTTTTGAACCCCTAGCACACACCTTCTTAGTTTTTTTATAGTATATAGGAAGATTCAAACAAAAATACCCTTATCTGTACACTCTAGATAGTTAACACCTCATAAAATCCAACAGACATAAATGTGACAGCATTGTAAATTTTCCTAATGTGGGCAGTCCAAGGAGACGCGGTCGACCGACCTCGGAACCACGGTCGACCAACCCTGGTTAAACAAACATACTTTTTTCATAATTATTTCCCCATGGTATTTTGATATATATTTTTAGGACCCAAAATAAATGTTCAAACTATTTTTATCCTCAACCAATACTCCTACAAAAATCGCATAAGTTTTCATTTGTCTATATCACGTATTATCCAAAAATCCCATTATTTTAACTATGCACGCATCATATCCGTTCCTCGAATAATTCGCGTCGTACTTCACCAATATACTAATTATGACCACTTGAAATCAAATGTCCATCCACACGGGCCATGCAACACGAAATTTACTTTTAACACCTATGCGTGATGCATCACTTTATGTATAATTTCGATTCAATACTTATGTATTTGTTTCTCCAATTATAGGGTAGGGAATTACATTCTTCCCTCCTTAGGAAATTTTGTCCTCAAAATTATTGGCCATAAACCTTAGAATCCAATTATGTTCAATCAGTTTCCAATCCTAAGGCATCCTCAACACTATGGTCTAATACCTAAAAATTTCATCTTCACCAATCACTTTGGTTAACCCAATGACGACGAACCCTAAGTTCTTATTGTAATTCTAAAGTGTGCCTAATATGCCTATTTAAAAAAATCGAGGTGATCGATACTCACCAAATATCACACTATCATCAATGAATTCATTAACCTGGATCATTCTTACATTAGTATTTACAAGATACGTTTCCTCAAGCAACCTTGGATCATGCCTAGCCTAGGTTGACATATCCTAGACATCACTAGTCATCACAACATCAATCATGAGGCGGTCTTCTAGTCCTATTGATATACCTGATCGATATGTCCTACGAGATCCTTACGCTAACTTAAAATCATCCTAGGAGTCATAACACACATATATACGAGTGATTACATCCTCAATCCGTACACTTCCAAAAAAATTAAAGCACTAACATCTAATAATTTATTAAGTTTTAATACTCAGAACATTCTCAAGTCACAACCTCGGTACACACGACCAAGTCATAACTAGCTATATCAAATATCTAACCAAACATGTTAACTTAAAACAAATCAATCAATGAACACATGAAACTACATATAACAAATGCGAGACCATGCTTACACACAAATTAGTGTAGGACAAAGGTGCTTCCAAAGAAGAGCACACTCATTTATCATGATGCGTCAACCACAAATGGTTTTACCCGCATCACTACTAAGCTTGTGCAGTGCTAGACCCGAATCATAACTGATCATAACTTCCCATTGCCATGGTAAAAAAGACACAAGGAATGAAATGAATAAGTCGAATACCACGCCAAAAGAAAATAATCAATTTTTGACAATGAATTTTGCCACACAAAGTACGAACCCACAACGTACCCTTAAAGTTTATAACTTTCATCGACATCCACTAAAGTCTTAGCCTGCCAGATACCCTGAATTGAACCATTAACCCTGATGAGTTCTAACCATGAGTCATCCGTCCTTGCTAGAGGATCGGAACACAAAGCTAATTACTTCGAGAAGCTGAGACGGTAGGCTTTCTTGTTTAGGACCAATACTACCTATTCCATCCTTGGTAAGCATAACTATTACAAATCAAGGCAATGTTACATCTCCCGGGGCTTATCACTAAGCACTGAACTATCATACCTATGCCTTTATAATTTCAATACATGATAGAGAACCTTAGTTTCTGATATCACTCACATCAAATGAAGACAATGCTCTCATCGTTTCAAACATTTAACTCATGGACCACTACTATGACTCTCAACAATGCTCTACATGATCCCATATCAGAACTATTCTAATGGCATATGAAAATTCCAAGCATTATCCATCCCTAGGACCTAAGGATTTCTTCACTAGAGTCACACCAAATCATATAGGTAGCACACGTAGGTGCCATAATCAATTCCAAAACTTTTATGAACATCATCCTGTTCTAAGTCTCCCAGGTTCATTATCTGGAACTTATCAACCTATTTTTGATATTATCCTCGAAAGTTATCTCATGAAAAATGTTTATGAAAAAACGTCGTGGTTTCAAAGTGCTTGCATAATTTAATATGACCTAAATATTCTACAATTATAAATGATTTACCATGACTACATAAACTTCAATGTAAGAATGATTTCCAAATGCTTTATGGGTGACGCGTCTGACTCAATCATCTGTCTAAATAGCTTACACACCTATCATGAGAAATCATAAGTATTATTGTGATCTATGCTATACAACCTCAAACTTACAACTAAGAAATGTATATAAACACATTAACCTCGATGCAATAATGATTTTCCCAGACTTTTCATTGAAAGTGCGCTAATCAAATCATCCCCCACAGTTGATATACATATCCCAGTATAAGAATCATTATGGCATAATCTTATATGACAACCGATCACGACCACCAACTCGTAACTTCAAAGCATCAATCCTAACCACTACGTGTTATAACAATCAAAAAGCTATATCATTGACATCATAAGGAATCCCGAAGGTTCATGGAAAGACATCATTGCCATCGTAATACAGACACAAAAACTTAAGTTCACTATTACTAAGTAATTTCTACGACACATGTTAAAATTTCTCTAATTAACCCTTAGTATACACATCCAAGAATTTTCAATACTGAATTACATGCACTACACCAAAATGGGCAAATTGTCACCTTTCAGCCGGCCAGCCTTGTCAAGGTCATTGACCGTGACAAAAAAATACGCGTTTTATGTCACGGTCATTGACCTTGACACGACCGTGACAACTTTTCCAGCAAAAACCCTTTCCCCCTTCTTTTTTCCCTCCCAGCGTTCCCTCCCTCTCTCTCTCTCCCTCTCTCTCTCTCTCTCTCTCTCTCTCTCTCTCTCTCTCTCTCTCTACTTTCAGGTCCAATTTCTCTCTCTCTCTCTCTCTTCCATTTATATATATATTTGTGTGTATATTTATGTGTGTATGTGTATATATATGTGTGTGTATGTGTGTGCGTGTGTGGGGGGTGGGGCGGGGTGGGGCAGGGTGGTGGAGGGGGTGGTGGAGGGGGGCAGGGGGTGGGGTGGGGTGGGGTGCGGTGTGTGTGTGTGTGTGGTGGTGTGTTTTGGGGGAGGGGTGGTGGAGGGGGGGAGGGGGTGGTGGAGGGGGTCAGGGGGTGAGGTGGTGTGTGTGTGTGTGTGTGTGTGGTGGTGTGTGGTGGGGGAGGGGGTGGTGGAGGGGGGCAGGGGGTGGGGTGGGGTGGGGTGTGTGTGTGTGTGTGGTGGTGTGTGGTGGGGGAGGGGGTGGTGGAGGGGGGCAGGGGGTGGGGTGGGGTGGGGTGTGTGTGGTGGTGTGTGGTGGGGGAGGGATAATTCACGGGCTTTAGCTAAAGTAGGGTTTTATAGAGTTTCGCTCCTACTACTTGGGCAATGACTATACTAGGGACCAAAGATAAATAAATAAACTGGATTCAAAGTAAATACTAAGAAATCCCAATTTATAACCGTCTAATTTATATCCTTTATTTATTTAATCACGATTCATTCCACTAAATAATCATGATTGCACTCAAATTTAATTATTTATAAATCACTCGAAAGAATGTGTTCTTATTATTAAAGTTGATTACGGTATATTATGATTCCCCACGTTATGTTTTCGATACCCTCTTGGTTAAATAAATTTTCTACTAACCGATTTTAATGAATATCTGATCAATTCCTTGATTCTAAAACTTAATTCTATAGGATTATAAAATAGTTCATCGGTCGGGTAAACAAAACATATAAGTCTATCAAGGGGTATCACAATCCAAATTATTTCTTGGACGTGAATTCCTCCAAATTATGATCTCATACCTATTCACACAATGATTGACCAACTTGCGAGGATCTATTGTTCTAACATATAATTGAACTTCACCCATCGCAATCGAAGAAATAATTTTGAAAGAAATTTAATATCCATAACCCCAGGGATTAAGAATCTATGAACTTTTTGCAAACGATATGAGATTTCCCATGTTTAATCAAGAACATCCGTAGACTTGTAGGGGGTGGGGTGGGGTGTGTGTGTGTGTGTGGTGGTGTGTGGTGGGGGAGGGGGTGGTGGAGGGGGGCAGGGGGTGGGTGGGGTGGGGTGTGTGTGTGTGTGTGATGTTCAATTTAGTTGGTGCACAAACTAACGGTCAAAGTAATAGTATATAATTCCAACATTTCAAACTACTTGAACATCACAAATGGATACGAACTTAAAATATAAATTGAGATAACCTTAGAATCTAATTAGGATAAAAATATAATGGCATCAACTAACATATATACACAACACTAAAAGTAGACATCAATTTTATAAATAATTGATAATAGTTGGATAATAATTGGATAATAAACATCGGGAGGGGGTGGGGTGGGGGTGGGGGTGGGTGGGGTTTTGAATATTATTTACATTCAAAATAAATAATTGATAATAGTTGGATAATAATTGGATAATAATTGATATTTTCATTAAAAATAAATATTTCATTCAAAAATATTGGATAATAATTGATATTTTCATTTAAATTGATAATAATTTTATTCATGAAATTAATTCAATTAGGTAAAACCCATGATAATGAAATTTATGCTACAATTATAATTATCTCATGTCATAATTTTATTGATAAACAATATATGTAGTTGTCACGGTCGTGGTGGGTGAGGGGGTGGGGGTGGGGTGGGTAGGGGTGGGGTGTGTGTGTGTGTATGTGTGTGTGTGCGTAGGTGCGTAGGTGTGCGTGTGTGTGTGGCGGTGGGTGGGGTGGGGGTGGGGCACCCATTTAATAACTCTTTAAATATTTGGAAAAAACATAATATTACAAAATTGAAACGAAATGGTATTGACGGAACTTACACATACGTTATAATATAGACGGAACATTTTTTTATCTGTACTATTAATTCAATTAGGTAAAACGAAATGTGTACTATTAACATTTTGTTTTTATCTGTACTAATAACATTTTTTTTACAGCAAAAATGTCTCCTTCAGATGTTAAGGCGAAGATGATGATGCTGTTTATGATGATGTCGTTTGGGTTCGGTGGTAGCGGAGGCGACGAGGGCTCCTCCGCCGCTAGGCTCCCCAAATATGGAAAATTTGGGATTACCGTCGAAAACAAGTCGGAGCTTTTAGCGAGATCCCTAGAGCTGCTAAAGACGGTCATTGGCCCGGGGTTTATGAGTTGGAAGGAGGTGTCGTATGAGCTCAAGTTAGCTGTTTGGGCGGCACTACAGGTAATATTTATATGAATATTTCAATTTATATTTATATTTATATTTATTCGCAACTAACATTGTATTTGCTGGACAGGAACAATTCAACTTGGATCCAAAGCTACGCGATTCCGTCTTGGAGCAGTTGAGGGAGCAACACAAGACGTGGAAGAAAAATATGCGGACACGGTACTTTGGAAAAACACGAGAGTCCATTTTACAATGGCGCGGATCCGTCCTGCCCAAGGAGCCGATCTCATTGGCACAATGGCAAAAGTTCATTGACAATGAGATCGAGGATCGACAATTGGCATCTCGCCCATCGGGGAGGGAAAATCGGGCTAAAAAGACGGACGTGCACTACTCCGACCGGACCTCTTACGCTGAGGTGGAGCATAGGATGCAGGTAAGATTTAATTTATCTATAACTACAGAAATATATTATTGGATATTATTTTACTTTGCGTGGCCGATACTAATTTTACTTTACTTTATTTTATTTCAGGGGGTAGGGAGTGGGCCAGGGGTAAGCCACATAGGCTCGATACTTATGTGGCTCTTCGGACGAAGAAGGGGAAGGACAAGGAGGTGTCCCCGAGCGTTGCAGCCACGATTATAAGTAATCCGACAGTTTAATTATTGTTAATTACGTTATAATTTTTTAGTTTACTTATTTTACTAATCATGTGCTTTTTATCGTTTCAGGCAAAGCTTAAGGAAGTGCATGAGTCGCAGTCTGATGCCGACAAGGCATCTTTGTCCACAGACGCACTCAGCCAAGTGCTTGGCTCTGATCGCAAAGGGAGGACAAGGGGAGTGAGCTCGCGGGTGGCCAAATCTAGGATCATCGGATTGGAGACGAGCGACACCGGGTTGTCTCGAACGGTGGATTCACATGACGCGAAGCTGTCCCGTTTCGAGGCGACGGTCCAAGATATGTACGCATTCATGAAGCGTACGTTGGGTGGAGACCGTAAAGGGAAAGGGAAAGGGAAGGAGAAGGCGGTGGAGGAGGAGGTGCGGGAGGACGAGGCGCATGATGACGAGGATGTGGACCTCGCTGCTTCATCACCGACACGTTCGTACTTCGACGATCCACTTCCCTATTTGACGCCCTCCAACAGACCATTGTCGACAATTGGTTGGCCAAGCGTGTTCATATTGGACGTATTTGATGGCCAGCGGATAGGGCGGGGGTTGAGGGACCCGAATATCGTCGAGGGTGGAATAGTCCATGGACGTGTGCTTCAAGAGATGGAGTCCAGGGTGCTCGTCACGCATGTCATACCCGGGAAGGAGAACTCCCTATTGTGGTTGCGCGAACAATGCGGCACGACGTATATTAGTGGGTGCGTCAATTCGTATGTCATGTGGCCTACTCCCCTCCTCAGTTTTATCCAAGACATGTAGTAACATTATTTTTAAGTTTGTCCATTTTAATTATATTTGGATTATATCGTCATGTATATTGTTTTTACTTTGAATATTTGGATTATATCGTCATGAATATATATTTGCATTATCTTTAGTTTGTGTTGGATATATGATGTTTGGAACAGGTACAACGTTGCTATAACAGGTACAAATATACTGTTGGGCAGTGGCGGTGGCCATACTGCCCAACAGATTTTTTTTAAATTATGCCCAGAATTTCACGGTCAATGACCGTGACAATTCTAGGCAAGAGGGGTCACGGTTATGTCACGGTTTAGAACCGTGACAAACGTGTCACGTTCATTGACCTTGACACGATCGTGACACAAAACGCGAGTTTTTTGTCAAGGTCAATGACCATGACACGACCGTGACAAAAAACGTTGTCTCGCCTCGAAATGTCACGGTCATTGACCTTGACAAGGTGGATTTGTCAAGGTCAATGACCTTGACAAATGGGCAGATTTGGTGTAGTGATGCCTATCCATATTAGTAACCCACAATCAATTTCAACAAACCACTTTAGTACTTTTCTCAAGAGATAATTTAATGCAACTCACGTGCCTAACCGAAATGCCAACCCGTAATTAAATTCTATAGACTACATCATTTTATTCCCAATGAGTGTTCAACCATGACAACTAAATTGCCTCATTATGTAAACACCATACTATTTGCTAATCTACAAGCTAACACAACAATATATTTTTGTAGGATACGAATCGTTGGGTATTGCCTATAAACACTAAGGCCCACACCACGGATGCCACAAGGGATCCTATTCCTCGATACCACATTATTATCTCTAAGACTATAAATTAATACCGCTAGAGTTTAAGTTGGACACTGGACACCGGATATTGCCTAAGAGGAGGCTCACCATAGTGACGCTGCAAGGCATCTGTTCTAGAACATTATAATACTAATACTTAACGCTAAATCACCAAGATTTTTCTAGGTTCACTCGTCGGTTACATAAAATCATCATGATTATCTAGACCCATGTTATAATCGATATACACTAAATCTAAATCCTCAACTAAGGGATTTAATACATTATCACCACGGCATCAATACTTATGAACACCACTCAATCACTTAACCTCTATGGATGAAATATATAACCTTTATATCTAGGTCATGATGAACACTACTCAACGTTGCTACTACTTCTAAGTCTACTCTCATCATTAAAGTTTTCGCACAATACATCTCATACAAAAGATCACAGTGTTACCACCATTTGTCTACACTGATACTCATGACTTACCAACACATATACATCAGATATGCTGGGAACATCAGAAATTTACCACCATCGTGTTAATGTCCTTGACTTCACCATCGAGTATATGAATCGAAACTATCACTAATCCAGCATGACTGGCCAAAAACAACATTGATGTCGAGAAGATCCACTACCGACCTCACCACGTCACACCCAAACAGAACATTGAACCTAAAGCTCTGATACCAAGTTGTAACGCCCTAACTTGGATTTAAGGGTTAATAAAGAATCAACCCGATCTGGTTCATACATAAATTTTAAATGCAATGGAACAACCAAAATAATGTTTCTAATCCAATTTTATTACCATTTAATGTTACTTTTGTTTGCATGTGATTCCAATATTCATCAGCTACGTGATAAGACCAAAGGGAAGTTACCCAAGGCCAAGTAAATAGAGCTACTAATCATAAATCCAAATGACTACTTACATGTACAATGCTCTCAAAATATGGGATAACATACAACTTGTCGTAACATGAGGAGAGAGTGAGCCAAATGTTCAGTGGGAACTTATAGAAATGCAGTATAGAAATGAATAGTAGAAAGAACACTCACACGCTACCACTACATGCATGCAGAATTATGTTTATATATCTACATATATACCTTTGAAAAATGCATGTCCCAATGTATTAAGTTGTTTTACTTAAAAAAACATTATTTGATATTATTTGTTCTCCTTGTCCTTAAAAAATAATCATTTTGTATTTTTATTCTTAAAACTAGCATATTCTTCCCGTTAACTAACCCAGTTAAACAATTAGCAATTGTTGGGAAAACCTTTATTTACTTTCAAAACTTTTATTACTCGATGTTCATTGATTCACAACAGAGTTGTTAATCATTACCTAAGACTTTCTTGCAACACATGTGCACATCGTGTTAGAAAATATTCATTAATTATTGAAAGCCTTATATGACACACACTTGTGTTATTATGGGTTTGAACCTCATTACGTATCTTAATTACCCATTAAGTCACCTTGCTTAACCATTTTTCTTTTCTTATGGACATTAGTCATTATTTTCAATTTACTTGTCCACATTCGTTAATCGGGACATTAATTACTCACAAAAGTTAGGTTATTTCCATCATATAACCTATTTCTTATCATGTTCTCGATTACATCATTATCTTTGGGACTTAGCAAACAACCAAAGACTTCGTCGTCATATGCTACTGAAGTTATTTCAAAGACTTTCATCACTAAGGACGTCATGCCCTGAGTAATTATTTCTCCAACATCATTTGAATATTCCATTATGTTTTCAATGTTCTCAACATTATTCCAATGTTCACATTATTCAACATTTACAGGCCGATGCCAAAAGTCCGGACTTAACTATCCATTTTTCCATTAACACTTGAAAAATTATTACTTTCTCCTTTAAGTCGTTTATTCACACACAAGTTGATTTTATACCAAAAATCATTCACGTTTTATCACTTAATTCAATTTCATCCAAACTAGTGTAAAAACATTCACCAATATTTTTAATTCATAAAATTGTTCCACTTTAATTAAATTACCAATTTATCCTTCTTATTGCTAAACTCGCAAATTAGTCCTTTAACAAGTACTGTTTTTCCAAAAGGTAGTTTAAGTTTCCAATTCAATACTTAAACACATTTAACCAATATAGCGCTCGTTCATTAGAATACTTTACCCAACTTCAG